>RYFJ01002869.1:0-49914 GCA_003991445.1 Oryza meyeriana var. granulata
GGGAAGACTTACGGGCAGCAAGCAAGCACACAGATCCACAACCCTTTGAGCGCATGTTGATCCTATGATTTAAAAAATCCTTTTGAATTCAAAATATGCATTATTCTAGAATGACATTAGGAAGGAAAACCCTGATCCTTGTTTATAGCCCGATGTTTTGATTACCCTACCTTGTACCATCTGCATTAATATGACTAGCAGTTGAATATGGCGTTACTAGAATAAATTTCTAGTGCTAGCTCAGCTTTGAAACATAGAATCACAGTAAAGGGTGTTATTCACATATGATTACACATAAAATGATGATGGTTTGGTTCACGATGGTGGTCGTGTGAGACTGATTCTTAATGGACAACTAAAACATGAATGAATGCTGGGTTGTGAGCACCAGATTGGTTTTGTAGCTAGTGGTGCTCATGACAATTAAGGACCGGTTCACGAGCTACTGTTGTGAAGCATTTACCGTACTAACCACAAGCCAGCATGGGCACTTATAGTGTAGCATGTCCCAGCAGGAGACACCATGGTATGTTTAGTTGATAGGTGGTAGTGTCAATAAATCCACAATGATAGTGCCAATAAGACCATATGTTTGGGAGCCAAGAGTTTCTCTAGCCTGAAGGTTAGGCCGCCTCTACTAGGGACTTGGCGGGTGGTCATTCTGTTGGACATGTTATGCGAAGAGTCTTGTCACAACTCCTTTCCGAGGTATCATGGTAGTGCCAAGGCGCATGGTGACATGTTGTGGGGTTGTGTCTTGTGGGTAAAGTTGTACACCTCTGGCCAGAGTAAAACTGTTCGAATAGCCGTGCCCGCGGTCATAGGCGAGCTGAATGATGTTTTTCGTGATTAGTCCTATTTATTAATAAATGTTTAAATGAGATATGAGGCATCCAGATTGGTATGGTTTGGGCCTATGTAGCCAGTGGGCTGTACAGTGTTGACTTAATATTGATTAATTTCTATATTGCCTTAATTCTCTCTCAACTGTTTCTTTAAATGTTGTTTATGCAAAATTAGCCATATATGCCATCCTTTGCTATCCTGTGCACTTGCATATTTGCTGTGTGGCTTGTTAAGTATTCCATGTACTCACCCTTGCAATATCAAATTATCAGAAGAAGAAGACTTGGAGGACTAGGCTAGGCCAAGTCAAGTTTGCCTGTGGATTATGGAGACGTCGCCATCACTAGTTAATTTCGTTATTTAGACTTTTTATTTGTTTGAGAGGTTCCATCTGCCTCTATAATAATTATACATTCATCACTTTATTCAATATAGATTTGTACTTTGCTATCAAATTTGTCATTGTGTACCTCGGTTAATTCCTGGACGAGGATTTAATACACATGTAAGCGTTTGGAATTTTGGGTGGAAATTTCAGGCATGACATTGGGCTAAGTGGAAGGCTATGTCACGATCTTGGCTTTCCAGGTACCTTCACGGTATTGTGAGTGCATGCTGATGTGCAGTCATATATTGTATCTTGTGGGTAAAGATGTACACCCCTGGTGTGGGTGCCATGGGCCCCAGGTACCTCATGACAAGCATATGGGCCACTCAGATAGAGAATGGCCCTGGCCTTGTAATTAGGGATATAGCCACACTCGGTAGACTTTGCCTTCTACGATAAGGAAAACACAGTCCTAGTTGGGTGCGTTATATCTCTAAGAGGAGATCCCTTGGCCGTAATCCGGTTGGGACCCCTGCCTTGTAACCCTGTCCCCCAATATATAAGGGGAGGCAGGACGCCCCCTAAGGGCAAGTTGAGTTGGTTCATCAGAATCGCCACCACAATTCCTCAAAGGAATACACCCCAAACTGGATGTAGGGTATTACCTCACATTGAGGGCCTGAACCAGTATAAAATCTCCTTGTGTTCCTTTGCAATCCACCGAGTTTCCATCCGCCGAGTAGCCCCATATTCATATTGCCGGTGTAAAACATCAACATCTGGCCAGAGTATAATCTATTCGAATAGCCGCGCCCTCGGTTATGGGCAAGCCTAGCAATGTATCCAAGTTAGATGTTTCCTCAATTAGAATGGAACCAGGGATTAATGGATTAAAACTTGATGGTTGACCAGGTTGGGTCTTATTGACTTGGTTTAAGGCAGGTTTGCATGGGCTTGCGGCCTTGATAATAATTTGGAGATAGACTTAGGATCGTGTTTCAAAAATGTCTTGGAAAACTAAATTGATTTAAAAGGCTTGTTTGGTGCAAAATTAACCCTATTAAATCAATTCCTTGTACCTCCTTTGCATTAAATCTGCATATCTTTGGTGTGACTTGCTTAGTATAGTGGTTGTACTCATTCTTGCTCAATCTTCCCCCTTCAGTGAGCTTAGCTTTGGAGATGAAATCCTTGGTGGAGTTTTGGCTTATACCCCAGTTGAGCGCCTATGAAGATGGAGCCGTAGACCTGCTTTTCCACTGCTGTTCATTTTTTTTGTCAGGCCCTATGAGCCTTTGTAATAATGTAAATATTATCGATATAATAAAGAGGTGACTTTTGTATCAATGTTGTTTTGGTGTACCTCGGCTTTTCCTAGGACGAGGATTGGGACGAGGATTAATACACTAGTGATTAGGGAAAATGGTGTTTTTCCCGGTCGTGACAGTCGACAAGGACGTGGTCACTAAGAATCTGTGCCGCTACTTCAGCAGTAGCGTGCCAGGTACTCTGGATGCTGATAAGTGCCCCAAGCCCTTCTATTTGGGAAGGCCCAGGCCGGTGGTAAGCTCTTGATATATGAATGTCTTCATCGTTGATAGGAATGTCTGTGATGGTTGATGTGATAATGAATTGTATGGGATTGTCTTCATATACATTGTGTGCAGGAAAATGCCGACTTTGTGTCGAACCCCGCTAGCCAGCCGACTGGGGGGTCAAGGAAATGCCCAGCCAGCCCATTGGCCGACCAACCCAGATCCACGAGAGCTGGGAAGCAACCAATGAAGGACCAGACCAAGCCCAAGTACATGCCAACTAAGGTGTCAGGTGACCCAAAGATTAGGGATGCCAACTGCATGGCTCCAGCACTTGTTGCGGCTCCATCAGCCCTGACTACAGCACCAGCCACACCATCGACCCAGCCACCTATCCCGAGTGCAACGCCGATTACCCCAAGCTGCCTGCCACCTGGTGCTACGCCATCAGGCTCAACGCTAGCTGACGTGGCCTCGAGCAACAAGCCTTCGGGCTCTTCACTGACTACCTCCCCCCATGATACAGAGGGGTGGAGGTTTAAAACTTCCAAGAGGTAAGTAATCTTCTGTCTTTAGGTAACTTGGAGTAGATTGCAATGTCTTGAATGTTGTGTAAAATTTGCAAAAAGCCTACTGACGCAGATCCCAAGAGACTAGCGCCACCAACCCCTGTCGCCAACCTAGTCTCGGCTAAGGCACCACAGCCCAAGCTGAGTGCTACCCTAGCCCCCGAGGGCGAAGCAATGAACTTGGCTGAACAACCAACCTCACCGAGCCGGGAGGCCGCCGAGCCAACTAATGAGCCAATCACCGAGCCAGCAGTATGCACCAAACGGCATGATAAAAGAAGTCTTTAGGTAGTCCTTCTCCTTTAGGCTAATTTGATGGTATCCTGTATAGCAGTCGAGAAAGCTAAGTAACTCGCATCCCGCGATTGCATCGACCACCGGATCTATCCTGGGTAGACCAAATGGACCTTTGAGACACGCCTTGTTTAAGTCAGTGTAGTTGACGTACATGCGCCATTTACCATTCTTCTTCCAGACCAAGAGTGGGTCTGCCAGCCAATCCGGATGGTAGACCTCCTAGATGAAACCGGCTGCCAGGAGCTTAGTTATCTCCTCGCAGATAGCATCTTTGTAGTCTTGTGCGAATCACCTTAGTCTCTGTTTGACTGGTTTGGCGTTCAGCTTGACGTTGAGAGAATGCTCGATCACCTCCCTTGGTACACCAGGCATGTCGGAAGGCTTCGAAACAAATATATCCCTGTTCGCTTGGAGGAAGGTGACGAGCTCGTCTTCCTATTTGGGGTCGAGTCCGGTCCCGATAAGTGCCATCTTGGTGGTCGGAAGGGTCCAGGGGGATCTTTTTTGTTTCTTACTCCACTGAAATTCCCGACTTGGCTACCTCTTTTGCTACTCTTCCTCCTGTTCCCTTGAAGTTGTTGCCGCCAGTCGGATGTTGCTTCGTCCGCCTGCAGCTTTGTGTGTCTAGGCCAACTCGCAGCTCTCCTTGTCACGGGTTAAGGCTTGCATGACATCGTTGCGTAAGGAAAGTACTCCTGCTGGTCCAATCATCTTGAGCATCATGTATGTATAGTGGGGAATCACCATGAACTTCCCATGTGCCAAAGGTGACCGGCAAAATAATCTGGCCGAGTGGTGTTGAAGTGAGGCCAGGGATGACCCCATGGAAGGGAGCTGTACTCGGCCGTAACTCGGATCGAGGTATCTTCATCTTATCAAGTGTCTTGGTGAAGAGAATGTTGAGGGTTCTCCCTCTGTCGATAAGAACCTTCTTTATCCTGACTTTCTTGATGACAAGGTCCAGGACGAGTAGATAGCGTCCTGCGTGTGCCACTCGGTCAGGGTGATCAGTGCGGTCAAACATGATTACCACTCATACCACCGTAGATATTGGGTGGCATCAGTGGAGGTTGAGTTTACTTCGCACACAGTTAGCTTCTACTTCCTTTTGGACTCGTATGCCGGCCCTCCGAATATGTGGTTGAGCTTAGCTTGGGGATCTTGGTAATCACTGGCTAGGCCCGAGTCCAGTTTGTCCTTGTCTTTTGATTCGTCAGATGTAGATGTCTGCTCGGTGACAAACTTCTTGAGCATAAAGCAATTTTTGGCCACATGTTTCCCCTTTGGATGGAAAGGACATGGTCAGTTCATGACTTTCTGGAAGTCATCCGTCCTGGGGGTCATGGTTGGTTGCGGTCAACTGTCGCCATGATGTCCTCCAACTTGCGCTTGCGGTTCCCAGCTTTGGATGGGACCGCATCGTCCGTCTCCCGTCACTCCTTTTGTCAAGGCTTGTCGTCGAGTGCCTTAGCAACCACGTCGGCTGAATCAGCATACTTATTGGCCATCTCGAATAGAGCTTTGACGGAATTGGGCAGCTTTCGAGTGAATTTGGCAATAAACGGCGTGTTTCTGACTCCCTTGCGGAAGGCAACAATGACCACCTTATCCTTGATCTTGGGGATTGATGAGGACATCACTAGCTCGGATATGACCATAGCTATCTTATGTATTCATCAACCAAAAGTGCATGCTTTCTACGTAAGATTTACGTGTTATATATTTGAACAGCCGTTACTGCACCATGAGTTTTGTGTGTTCTTGTTTGCAGAGATACTTGCTTGGGTGAAGGGAAAGAGACCAAGCGCAAGGAACGCATGGATGATCAAAGAAGTTAATTGGTGATCAAACCAAGACCTTACCCAAATCTACTCCTACATCACCATGTCACTTTTGGTCCATAGAAGGCAAGAGATGAAGTTCTATACGTTTTGGATTCAGATTCGGGCCTCCTGACAGCATCAACTTCAAACGGACCTAGTCGCTGATCCAGAAGGACTTTCGGGGCCCATGAGTACTTTCTAGAATGCTTATGGAGTCTACTTTCAGATGGCTTCAGTCCCACATCAAAATTACTCCTGAACTGTCCAGAATCATCGAAACAAGACACGTACCTCTTCTAGTCCGAGTCTGTTTTGGGCCTTGGGCCTTGTAATTGTGTCGTGGGCTAAGCCCAAGGGGTGTGCGCTCTAGGGTTAACCCTAGGACGTCCCAACTCATATATATTCAGTAACCGTCATCGTTTAGAGTCGGGTTTTGCTTAGATTATTCTGCCATTGCAGTTTCGCCGTCTAGATCGGTTTGTGGAACCCCAACTTCGAGTGTTAAATTATTCATCTACAATTCAGATTGCGTTCTTCCTTATTCTTGTGAGTTTCTTTGATTGCTTGCAGGGATAAAACCTTCGTGGTGAGGTCGACTACGTGAAAGCATGGTTGATAACAACTAGACGTGTGGGTGTAGCGGTTGCAAGGTGACGATCGCTGATCGGAAGCTTCAAAACGTGAATGTCTTCATGTCGTCAAATCGAACCTATCGGAAGATCGGGCACCTAGTCTCGCATCATGTAGTATCAGAGCACAGGTTTCCCGATAGGTATTATCTATTCCCATCTATCCATCTTTGTTTCTTTTACCTAGAGTCCAGAAAACCCAAAAATTTATTACCACCGTGTTCTTTGTAGTGTTAGGTTTATCCCCTGTCCAAACTCCTTTGTGCCTTTGCAAAATTTATTTTAGTTTCGCTTTGTTGAGTCTGTGTCCTAGGTCAAGTTAGTGGTCGCTGGTTTAGATTCGTGTTTGTGGTTCTAGTTCTAGTTGTTGCGTTGCACGAGAGCCTGTCTTGAGAGATCGAGTTCTACTCGGTTTCGGACTGCAAGCCGCCTTGAGCTTTTAACCCGCTTTCACAAGACTTTTTAGATAGGTCGCAAGCCGCTTTGTACCAATCGCCCTGCATCGCTATCCTCCTTGTCAGCCCCGCTTACCTATTGGCACTTATACTCTAGCCGGAGCAACAGGGTTGAGCCGCGAAACCCTAGTTCGCACTACCTTTCTTAAAACAGCCATAACTTTTGCATACGGACTCGAAATAGGGCAAATTTTATATCTACGGACATCTACTGAAAATTTTACATCCGCTTCTCCCTGACATTGTCAGGTTCAGCTAATCTAAAATAGCAAAATTTGGCTTCCAAGACTGAGTTTCCGAGCCCCGAAGTTCTAGCACGAGTTTTAAAGCATGCTCACAAATCTCTCCAGGCCACATCTTACATCGGCTTGAGCTGCTCCTTCTTGAGGTTTTGTTGTTTTTGAGTTCCTAGTTGAGGAAAAAATATATCAAAAAAAGAAAGAAAAAAAGAGAGATCAGGTAAAAAAGAAAGTGATAAGCAAAAGGGAACAAAAGAAGTGTACAGACTTGCTGAGAGAGAGCTGTTTTCAGTAGCAGTCTTGCTGATCTTTTGAGATATTTTGAGAGACTTGGTGAGAGAGAGCTGTCCTAAGTCCTTTGTTTCTTACTCTCGCTTGTTAGGCTGGTTCTAGGAACGTGTCTCGGCCAGCGACTGCTATAAGTATTTTGGACACTTATTCAGCTTTGCTATTCTGTTATTAATTTTTGCTAATCCTTGCTACCATAGTTTTGAGCCTCCCGAGATCCACAAACTTCTTATCAGTACAGATTTGATCCGAGTAATCGCAACAGTCACCACTGTCAACATCCCACCTCTCCGGTCGTACCACCTGCTTCAATCGGTAAGAATATCATAAAAGTTCGGTAAGACGCTTTTGGTTGCTTGAGAGTGTGTGTTTCCACCGTCCACTACCTAGTAATTAATAGGGATAACGCTTTTATGTTGTTTTCTGTTTTCTACTCACAGTGGCAGGAATGTGATGACATAGCATGAACTCTATACAACAAGACCTTCAGGCGATAGCTGAGAGCATGAAAGGTCTCCTTAGTGAATATGAATAATTGATACGACATCAGCAGCCAGCTACTGTTTCTTCTTGTCTTCCACTAACTATGACAGTTCACACCAAGGACGAAAAGGAGACGAAGAATATGGATGAGAGCCTACCATAGCTGCCACATCACCTTCGATAAGTGAAGGTAAGACTGTGTCATCTCCCCCTTCGTATAATGGATTTGGTGTTGAAGCATACATGAGTTGGGAAGTTGCGATTGATAAAATTTTTTCTCATCTTCATATGTGTGATAAACGAAAGATTAAGAATGCTGCTAGTGTCTTGAATTCTCATCCTTTAATATGGTGGCAAAATTTAATAACATCTTCACATGATAGATTGCCTCAAACTTGGAACGATATGAAAATGCTTATGCGAGAGAAATTTGTTTCTCCATCTTAGAATTTTGCTTACAAAAATAAAGTGTGTCATTTAGAGAAGCAACCCCTTGTTGTCCCTTCTTCTGTGACTAACCTTTTGCAGGATAATGAGAGTACTTTGGTACAACGAGTGCTAGGTTCTCAAATGGAGAAAGCGGAGCAAAATCAATGCCACAATTTGTTCCAATCAAGGTTTTTGGTTATGAATCGAGCATGCCGTATTATCATTGATAGCGAGAGCTGTAGCAACTTAGCAAGTTTAGATATGGTCAAGAAGCTTAGACTGCCGACGCAACCGCATCCTCGGCCTTATTACATCCAATGGTTCAATTCTTTCGGTAAGTTGAAGGTAAGTAAAATTGTGAAAGTGGAGTTTTCAATAGGCAATTATCATGATAGTGCCATATTCGATATTGTTCTAATGCAAGCATGTTCTCTACTTTTGGGTAGACCTTGGGAATATGATAGAGATGTTGTGCACTGTGGAGTTTTCAGTAGGCAATTATCATGATAGTGCCATATTCGATATTGTTATAATGCAAGCATGTTTTCTACTTTTGGGTAGACCTTGGGAATATGATAGAGATGTGCACCGTGGAAGAACCAACATGTACACTTTTACACATAATGGCAAGAAATTTAAGTTGCTACCTATGTCCCTTGCTGAAATTTTAAAAGATGATCTTGAGAGGGGAAAGATTAAAAACCATGAGGATCTTGAGAGGAAAACGATTAAAAACCATGAGGTTTTGAGAAATAAATGTAATAATACTAATGTTTTGATGCCTTCACCTAAACCTGAGTTATTGCAAAACGAACGTATTGCTTTGGGCACTGACATTTTGCAGGTATCTGAGAAGAGCCAAGGTAATAAGGAAAACAAGAAAGACATAGAGAAAGAAGATTCACCTATTGTTCCATGCATGTTTCTAGATGGTTTAATTAAGAGTGCACCTACAATTTTTGAAAATGAGAACAAAGGTAACAGAAATGGTGCTACATTCACTCAAGGTATGGACAATTCTGATGTGCTATATATACCCACTAATCATGTTAGTTTAGAGCAATCACCAGTGGAATCGTGTGTTAAATTACCTTTGTTACACGATGATTTGGTTCCTATTTCTTGTGATAAAGAAGAGTTCTGCAATGCTTCACTTATATCCATGCCACAACTAGTGAATGAACATGTTAGTAATGTTGTTGACCCACCATGTGCTGATTTTAGACATGTTGTTCACATTGATAGCGAGAATGAAGAGTTTAGATTGCTATCTTCTTTAAATATTTGGGGCTATATTCAATTTGATGATTTTTGTCCACTCAATTATTTATAAAAAAAATTATTTGCTAGATCTGATTTGCCAAGTCCTTCTCATATGATTTTTCATGTTATTGGCAATTATGATAATAAAGGAGAATATAATGTGCATAGAGTATACATTTGTTTGAATTTTAATATACCTCCTTTTCATAATGACATGTCTTGTCTAGAGGACCGCATGAGTATAAATAATTCTCTATCTAGTTCCTCTAGTTGTTTAAATGAGTTGCAGGTTGGGTTGCAAGAATGGGAGTGTTGTGAGCTACACGACACTACAAAGTGTTCTCCATGTTTAAAAATTTTAGAATCCAACCATATGCACAACACTACCTCATCCTATGTTGTGAAAGATAAAGATATGTTCATCAGGCTTAATGACAAGGTAAAACCACGGAAGGTTTCCAATCAAGAAGGGGAGGATGATGAGGACACCACCAGCTCGGATATGACCATAGCTACCTTATGTATTCATCAACCAAAGGTGCATGCTTTCTACGTAAGATTTACGTGTTATATATTTGAACAGCTATTACTGCACCATGAGTTTTGTGTGTTCTCGTTAGTAGAGATACTTGCTTTGGTGAAGGGAAAGAGACCAAGCGCAAGGAACGCATGGATGATCAAAGAAGTTGATTGGGGACCAAACCAAGACCTTACCCAAATCTACTCCTATATCACCACGTCACTTTTGGTCCATAGAAGGCAAGAGATAAAGTTCTATACGTTTTGGATTCAAATTCGGGCCTCATGACGATATCAACTTCAAACGGACCTAGTCGCTGATCCAGAAGGACTTTCAGGGCCTATGAGTACTTGTTGGAAAGCTTATGGAGTCTACTTTCAGATGGTTTTGGTCCCACATCAAAATTTCTCTTGAGCTATCCAGAATCATCAAAACAAGACACGTACCTCTTCCAGTCCGAGTCTATTTTGGGCCTTGGGCCTTGTAATTGTGTCATGGGCTAAACCCAAGGGGTGTGCGCTCTAGGGTTAACCCTAGGATGTCCCAACTCATATATATTCAGTAGCCGTCATCGTTTAGAGTCGGGTTTTGTTTAGATTATTCTGCCATTGCAGTTTCGTCATCTAGATCAGTTTGTGGAACGCCAACTTCGAGTGTTAAATTATTCATCTGCAATTCAGATTGTGTTCTTCCTTGTTCTTGTGAGTTTCTTCGATTGCTTGCAGGGATAAAACCTTTGTGGTGAGGTTGACTACGTGAGAGCGTGGTTTATAACAACTAGACGTGTGGGTGTAGCAGTTGCGAGGTGACGATCGCTGATCGAAAGCCTCAAAACATGAACATCTTCACATCACCAAATCGAACCTATCGGAAGATCGGGCACCTAGTCTTGCATCAGGGATAGAATTCCTCTTCTTGGAAAAGCTCTTGATGAAGTCCCAGAGAGACTCGTTTTTCCTCTGTGGCACTGTCACGCCTAGAAATTCACCAGAATTTCCAAAGCTAATTTGTGCAATAAATCCTCGTCCAGGAATTAGCCGAGGTACACAAATCGACAATTTGATAAACATAACCAAAACGAAATAACGATAAATACTTACAACAAAGACACTTAGTCCTCACACAGAAGAAAATGGCAGCGGAACGGCAACTAGCGTAGCTTCAGCTCCAAGCCACAGGCAGCTCAACTAGGGTATAAGCCAAACACCAACTTCTCCTCCTCGCTAAGGCTTCACTCTAAAGATTGAAATAATGCAAGACTGAGTACCACCCACCGTACTCAACAAGCCACACTAGGGAATGCAATGTAATGCAACAGGATACCAAAGGAAAGGCATAGTATGGTTTATTTGCGTAAAACAGCATTTAAAACATTTGCATTTAAAATCATTGAAAACCATATAGTTTAATTATTATCAGCATTAAATCCATCTCTGAACAGCGCTCCAACACAGTTCAGGCCCAAACCATAACTTCTCCAAACAAGAGCTATCAATATTCCATCATTTATTTCCATTAATGAGTAGTGTGGGACTAATCACAGAAAACATTGCTAGGCCGCTCATTAACCGTGAGCACGGCTATCCGAATAGTTTTACTCTAGCCAGAGGTGTACCAATTTACCCACAAGACACAACTCCACAACACATCACTATGCGTCTAAATACCACCACAGTATCTCGAAAAGGAATTGTGATAGGATCCTCCATGTAATCCGCACAACAAGGAAGCCACCCGCTGGACCACCAGTCTCCAGTAGGATTGATCAGATACCTCGGCTGGGAGATGATCCAATGCCCAAGACATGGACTTATTGACGCAGCCATGGTGGTCTTATTGACACAGCCACAACACACCATGGTGGACCCCGGTTGAACATACTACACTTTGGTTCCCACCATTACCCATACTAGCTTGTGGTTAGCACGAGTATTGCTTTGCAACGAGTAGTCCGTGAACCGGTCCTTAACTGTCATGAGTACCGCTAGCAACATTCTCAACCCTGGTACTCACAACCCACCATTTAGTTAAGTTTTATTTGACACAATTAATTAACCAGCCACGACTCACTGTCGTGAAAATATAGCCAGTATCCATTAATTAATCAGAATGAATGAATAATTTTCCACATAAAATGTCACTATAGTTTCTAGGCATGGCTAAGCAAATCCTAAATAATCTAGCTAGACCATTAAATAGTCATTCCAGCTAGTCAATATTATTTCACCCAAGGTCATCAACGGTATAGATAGCAATAAAACCAAAATGGCCATAAATATCAAGGAATATTGGCTCATAAATAATTACCCGTAATAATGTCATTCTAAAGCATTTCATGCAATAACTTTAAAATAAAATAGATTTCACAAACAGGATCAACATGCTCAAGGAGATTATCGTGTGACTTGCCTTGCAATCGTAAAAGTCTTCAAATACTCTTCCGAACTCTTCCGCAGACTCCGCAGTCTTCCAAAACGACGATTGTACGTGACTACACGTAAAATGATAAAAACCCTAAGAAACTCCAAATAAACAGTACATAAAAATACATAAACAAGTAAATTATAATTTTAGATGAATTTAGGAAGAATAGCGGGTCGAATCAGAGTTCAGACGGAAAAGATATGGCTTTCGGAATATTGAATTCAGAATGAATCCAAAAAGAATTGGAAAAGAACATTCTCAAGAATATTCCCTCAGAAATTGATTATTGAAGGAATTACTTTTCTATAGGGAAATTGAGGTAGACCCACTGTCATAGACTAGGTTTAGGATGGACTAAGTCCACGGGGTCGAAGGGCAAATGGCTGTGGTGGACAGACGACACGTGGCGATGAGATGGCTATTAAGGCTGAGGTGGCATCCAAATTGAGTTATTGGAAGCCGACAGTTCGGATTTGATTGGAATAGATCGGAGGCTGGATTTGGATCAGGCTCTACGAGATCGAATGGCTATGATGAGTCTCGAGTTTCAAGGACAAGATCGGATCGTAGTTCGGTGGGGGGGGCCCGCTTGCCATTCAGTTGTAGAGAGGAGATGCCCGGGACCACACGTCTATCACAAAAGGGAGGATCACCGGGGCAATGCACCGGCGTCCCGCATGTCATACGGAGGGGAGGTGACTGCGTGTAGGGCCTACGGCAGAGTCACACAGCGCGCAGTCGAGCAAGGCCATCCAATGGGCGGCTCCAAGCCGAAGAGGACAGCATAGGGACAGGACACCCGGCGACCGACGGCTTGCAGCAGCGCGCGAGGCGGTGCACAGGAGTAGGCGCAGGTGCTGGTCTAGCGGCGAAGCCGGCGGAGAGGAAACAGCGACGGCGGCTCGAGACGGCGGCGACAATGACGAACAGGGGAGAAGGACGAGGCGCCGGTGTAGATGACGACGGCAATGCCGACGACGACAATGGGGACGCAGCGGCAGACACGGAGTAGGGTATTGACGGCAACGGCGCACATAGAACAGGCCAGGAGATCAGAACAGGGCGGCGGCTTCGGGCTCACCAGAGGCAGTGCGAGACGACGAACGGGGCGGCGCTTCGGGATGCAGCAGAGGGGGAGGCAGCAGCACACAAGCGAAGTGGCGCTGGCGGAAGTTGGCGCCAGATGACGACGTTGGTGACGACGGACAACAAGTGCCCAGTGAATAGAGAAATAGATGGGTAGCCTGGAGCTCACCAACGGCACTGGATCGCGAGATGGCGACGACAACAACATGGCAGCTAGGAGGAGGAGGAGGCTGCGGGCGGAGAGATGCTGGGAAGAAGTCCACGAGCAGGGGACTCACCGGCAGCGGCTTCGACCACAGGGGCGACGATGTGCAATGGCTAGATGCAGGGGCGGCAGCGGCTTCCCTAGGCTCGGGCGGCGGGCGGCAGCTCCGCAAGCGACAGCACGGCACAGAGGACGGCGACGGCGCACGGGCGACGGGCACTGGGAGAAGAAGAGAACAGCAGCGCCAGATCGACGACGAGAGGCGCGGCGGCGGTGGGAGGACGACTGGCGGCGATCCGGGGCATGGCGCTGGGGCGGAGGTAGCCGACTGGCAGCAATGGACGGCAGCGGCGCGCGAGCAGGAGCATGAGTGCAAAAGATGTGGGCGAATGGGATGATGAGCAAGGAAGCGAACTGTTTCGGTCGCGCGTTTGCACTCACCCAGTCGTTAGCGGGCGGAAGTGCCTATGCTATGGGCAACACTGTAGCTAAGGTTCGCAGAGAGAGGAAAGGAGACCTATAATGAAACGATTTTCACCGTGTCTCTAAGAAAGACTCATTTAGAGTTATCATGGCCGCTGTTAGCTCATTAGATTTAGAATAGTGCTACATCAAAATGGCATAATCAAGACTGGCGTTCTTAATGGTGACTTGCAGTGAAGCAAGGTTTTCATGGCCAGGGACCGGAAGTTTATCAGGGAAAGGGCAAAGAACATACTAGGGATGGCAATAGAATCTAGTTTACGGTCTTAAGCAAGCGTTCTAAGCAATTGATTACCTTAAATTCGGTATATAATTAGAATAACTTCGGATTTGAAGGAAAATTGAAATGGAAATTGTGTTATATAAGTATAAGGGTGGTAAGTTTATAATCTTATTATTCTATGTGGATGATATTCTATTAGCAAGCGATGATAAGCATTTGCTGCATAAGACTAAGGTTTTTTTGCCCTCTAAGTTTGACATGAAAGATCTTGGTGAAGCTTCTTATGTTTTGGGCATTGAGATACACTGAGACAGGTCTAGCGGAGTATTAGGGTTATCTCAGAGGTCATACATCGACAAAGTACTTGAAATATACAACATGAGTAAGTGCTTTGTCACGGCTGCGCCAATTATTAAGGGCGATAAGTTTGATTTATTCCAAAGCCCACGGAATCAGTTAGAGAAGGATCAGATGCAGATGATTCTGTATGCTTCAACTGTCGGAAGCTTAATGTATGCGTAAGTCTGCACGCGATCAGACATGGCTTTTGTGACCGGAATGCTTGGCAGGTATCAGTCTAACCCAGGTCTAGACCGCCTGGAAGGCTGTTAAGAAAGTCTTGCGCTATTTGTAAGGCACTAAGCACTACATGCTAACTTATAGAAAGTTTGATAACCTTGAGGTGACTTTGCAGGGTGTGTAGACACTAAGAAATCTACATCAGGCTATATCTTCACTCTTGCAGGTGGAGCCATCTCATGGAAAAATTCCAAACAATCTCTCACTACAGCTTCGACGATGCAGTCTGAGTTTATAGCGTGTTATGAGGCAACCAGGCAGGCCGTACGCTTAAAGGCTTTATTCCGGACTGAGAGTGGTAAACAGTATTTTTAAACCACTCACTATAGATTACGACAATAAAGCTGTGGTATTCTATTCGAGTAACAACAAGTTAAGTGGTGCTGCCAAACACATTAACATAAAATATTTTGTTGTGAAAGATAGAATCCAGGATCAAACAATTAAGGTTGAGCACGTAAGCACTAAGTTAATGCTCGTGGATCCGTTCACTAAAGGACTATCACCCAATTTATTTAATGAGCATATTGCCGGCAGAGGATTAATAGGTAGCCTATAAGTGTGATTCTAGAATAGGGGCATAAGAGTCAATCAACACCCTATAAAAGTAAGTTGTTTCCTATTAAGGTGTTTCAGTGACTATAGATACTGTTGTTGCAGTGGCGTTCGTTGACCGCTACGACACATTATTTTGGTTCGTTCTACTAAGACTGGACTCGTTAGCCTTAAAATCAAGTGAGAGAATGTTAGTTGATCTACTAGCCCACGAGCCAGGAAGAGGCGCATGGGCTGAGTCCCACCGCCACCCATGCACCGATAACGACATGGACCTATTCCCACGGTTGTGCAACGATCGGTAGCGCCTGTTTCACCCTAACGGAATCGTCCCTGATCTTCTCTAGCGCTAGAATAAATAGGGAGGTGCGGCACGTGCATAGGTGACAATCTACACATGCCTAAGCTACTCCCAAAACCCTAATCGATCCTAAGCACGCTAGAAGAAGACTGAAGGTCAATCTCCTCCCCAATCGCCGAACAGTGCAGGTGGTGGCCGGAAGGGCGTCGCCACCCACACGGTGAATGGTGACCTACACCGACATCTAACTCCACGGCGCTAATGGCTTCGACATCCACCGGTCAGTGATTCACCCGAATTCCGTAAATTTTAAGGTGATTATGTGTAGGCTAAGATTTAGGATAATTGTAAATTCTAATAGACACACCAGATCAGATTTATTTATTTAGACTCCAAGCCCTGCATTGTTTTTTGTATCACACTCCCAAGCTCACACACTGATGCAGCTACATCTCTATAAAAAAAACCAGGCCCTGCATATTATTTTTACTAAAAAGAATTTATGCAAGAAAGAGGCTTAAGCGGCTAATCACTAGTATTAGAACTTATGTTAAAGTTTTGTTTCATACTAATACCTAACTTTATTAGTTATTTTACTAGTAATTTGAAGTGGCATGCATCAAGGTAGCCATGGAATGGGAATGAGTAAGACACCAAGACAAATGAAAAGGATACTTGAAGTTATGTCTGGTCATTTCTATACTTCTGTTATGCAGGTCAAGCTGGTTCTAACATAATTAGGCTAGAATTAACCTAGAAACATGCAGGCTAACAATACTTGGGTTTAACGCCTTTAGGTCTGATTTGTGATCCAATATATGTTTATTTCCTATGTGTCTATCTTTATTTTTCTTCAGTGATACGGACTAGCTAACGGCTATATGCTCAGCACGGTACTCCCTTGGGCAGGAACACAACATTTTGTAGATAAGGGCCTCAAGATGTCTGGGGTCAGTAAGACAAGAACTATCATTGTCGGATTTTCGCTCTTTTCTTCCAAGTTAGCGCCACCTCCTATTGCTCTAAGTTTTAAGGATTATATACATAGTGTTTTTTTTTTTGGCGTGGAATCTCAAGGAATCTGAAGGATTCATTAAATTGCAAATCTTAACTAGCCGTTTTACTTTTGCAGGGTTTTGCTATGATTCTGAATTTTTGCTAGAACAATACATACCCAACTGTATAGAGACAACCTTTCCAAACAATTGAAAGTGGTGAAGCTTTTTGTTGGAATCAAAGACGAGGGAGAAAAGCAGAAACCAGGAGAGAATCACAGATTGCTTTCAAATTGGAACCATGGGATTGAACACATGATGCACAAACTATGAAGGAAACAAGCAATCCAAGAGGGAGAAAAGGCAAAATTTGCTCCTAGGTGTATCAATGTTTCCCCTTCTCTCCACCTGATTCTTTTGCATTTTCTAGTGCATCTTCACATCCGCTCCATGGATTCTCTCTCCCACAAGTCGCAGCTCTCCTGATCTCGCTCTCTCTCCTTTTCTTTCTTCAATTTTGTTTCTCCTTTTTCTTTCTTGGCTACCAAGTTGTTCTTTTTCAGTAGGCCTAATGGGTTATTTTTGTGGTTTTCCAGATATGAAAGCAAGACGGCCTTTTTTCCCTTTTTAGGGGGGCTTGCGAGCATGGAGCATTTTTCATCATCTGTTTTTCTATCTGGATAATTTGGGCCACTGTCCCTTTTTATTTGGGCTTCTCTTTCACAAAATTTTGGCAACTGTGATCTGGGCCAACTGCGATCTAAGATCTGTAATATTGGGCTTCTCTTTCACAAAATTTGGCAACTTCGATCTGGGCTCCAAAAAACGGCCTAAGTTCCTTTTGCTGTGCTTTTGGGCTGGCTAAAACTAAACGGGCATGTCAATAGATCCGACCCGATAAGAGTAGGTTACATACGCGTGCGCATCGCGCGGGAGGCTACCGCGGGGCGCTGACTCGGGGGAGAGCAAGATCGCGAAACGTTGCTCCATCGGACGGCCAGAAATTTGAGTGCAAACACAGAAATTTTCATCTGAATGACCCATAGACAGTCCCCTTCCTAGTGATTTGCACATTTTGGTTATTTTTTAGGAAATCCACTACTAGTATCATATGATGTTATTAAGTTTATTTCAGGCGAACTTGGACAAACTTAAGCAGATCGAGACTGTGATAATACGGAAAGCCCGTAGTAGTCCTAACAACAAAATTTTTTTAATTTATATATTTAATTTTTTAGATTTACAAAAATATATTTTTATTTTTAAAATTTACATAAATATTCTCCTCCTATTCTTAGGAGGTTTTTAAAAAACCGCCCTCTAGTCCCACCTGTCACAGCCCCAAATCTAATTCCAAGTAATTAGGGTTATAACCTAATGCCACTAGAGTGCATAAACAAAATCCTTGCTATGTCGCTTCATGCAAAATTAAAGTTTGCAATATGTAAACCTTCAATAGTTAAAACCCTAATCGGTAAAAACCAAACCTTACCAAATAGTGCATCAAGTTGAACAGAAACATATGTGGGAAATAATTTATTCAAATACTATTTTAATTACCATGAATCAATATAATTTTTCCAGAATTGATTTCATTAGTTTAGACCCCTCACAAATTCCAAACAAGTTTCAGCCTGGATCCTTCTCTTTGCCATATGCATTGGTACAGTCTAAGGATTTTTCTGAAGATGTTATGTTGCACATAAAACCATGGAAAAATTCCTGTAAGCACTATCTCACCAAATCAACCCACTGTAAATTTTACATAATTTTATCACTTCAATAAATACTTCAACTAAGTCCCTCAAATCAGCAAAACTAGAAAGCTGGCTGAGACAAATTAGTTTACTTCTAAAATTCACCAAATAAGAGTGAAGATTAATTAGACAGTGCAATTCTACCAACAGGTGTGACACCATGAACCCTACTACCAGGAATTTTGGTTTAATTTAATTCCCAAAGAAATCACATAAAATAATGAGATCAAGGCACTGGAGAAACAAGTGAAACTGCAGCAAAACTGGATCAGTGTGCCTACTTTGCTTTTTCACCAGAGATGAACCAGACCTCTTCTAACCACGAATTTTGGTCAGCAGGTTACACACATCTTTCTCTACCTCCAGTATTTTTCCCATAATTTATATCCCTTATTAACCTGCTGAAATCACAGATGCAAGACAGCTATCCATACAGCTCACAACACTTAGTCTCTAGAGATTTCTCCTCTCTCAAGTCACTGACCAGTGGGACCCACAAGACCTGGCCCACTTGTCAGCCTCACCATAGCATGTGACAGTGTGTTTCACCAATATTCCTACCCTTACTCCTCTCTCTTCCCTAGGAATTCACTTCCTGGACCCACAAGTCATAGAGTGAAGCTAGCCACAAGTGTGTAGAAAAGTGTTGTCTTACATGTGGGACCCACCTTGACCACTGTAGCAGTGGAGACGACTCAGCATTGCATGGCAGACGTGTCTTCCTCTCGTTTTCCTCTCCCACAGCACACACAGAGTGACCTAGATGAGCTCCACCATGGGAAACCTCGACCATTTCGCCTCAGAACACGCCGGCCATCTCTCCTCCCTTTCCTCTTCACGTCCTCACCAAGAACACCGACGGAGACCGCAAGGATCACCTCCGGCAACCCCTTTCTCTCCTCTGCCGAGAGTGTTCGACCGAGCCCGAGTGGGATCCGGTGAGTTCCATCCATTCTTGACCACGGGAACGTGATCTCCACGTTTTAATAGTTCCATTTTTGTTCTTGGCTGCCCTAGGACCGCCGGTCGAAGCCGCCGTGTTTCGCTCTCTGCTCTGCAGCGCCGCCACCAGGACATCACGGTCGTTCCGGCCGATACAGTACACCGCCGACCGAGCCCTTGCGCCAACCTCATCGCCTCACGTCCAGAGGACCACCGGTAGAAGGAATCAGGAAAGGATGTAGTGAAGCTCGAGATCGAGGTCATCTTCCCCAAGTCCGGCCAACTGCCGCCGCCGTCGATTTCTTTCTCTCTGGTAGTCCTCAGTTCCATTCATTGCACAAAAGCCATCCCTAGGAAGTCTCTAACCTGTTAGACACCTCACCCCGACTGCAGAACCCCAGGAGAAGGCCGCCGATGTGAAACCGAAGGAGTTCGCCGCCGCTGGACCTCATTCGCCGTCGCCGTTGCTGTTCCAGCTTCGCCAGGACCGGCGTGACCTTCGGTGAGCTTTCCAGTACTCCTTAGATGCTTATGCATGCACTGGCTGGACCGGTTTAAGCCCGTAAGGCGATTTGCCTCAGTGTCCCGAGAGCATCCGCCGCATATCCTCGCCGCCGGCGATATTCCAGTCACCCGAGGTGTCAAGAAGACCACCCGTAGCTCCGCCGTGAACTCCTCTATCTTTTCTCTTTGGGGCCCGACTACAGCCGACGCCGCCATCGCCGTCGTCGCCGCCGAGAAGCTCACTGGCTCTGTCTGCCTGCGCCCTCCTCTGTTCGCCAGGCCGGACCATACACTCCCGGAACGGACGGTCCGCTCCCTTGGCCTCGCGTCGCGCCCTCGCGCCCTGCTCCCGTGCCCTGCTCTGCTTTGCCTCGCTGGCCTGCGGGCCCAGGCTGTAAGGGAAATAAGAAAAGAAGAAAAATGTTAAACTAAAATATTTTTCCAACAGAAAAATAGCTCAACTTTGTAAATTCATATCTTGGTCTTTTTAACTCATTTTTGAGTGAAACCAATTTTGCTCATTCTGTAAATTTGTGAACTTTAATACTGTCAAAGAAAATATTATCACTTCTGTACAGGAAATATCTATAAAACAATAAGAAGCAATAATAACTCATTTTATGCTTAAAGAACTTGGAATATTTCTATAAAATCCATTATAACCCCTTTTGAGGTAAACCAAAGTTCTGTGGATTCATAAAAATGTGTTCTTTCATTTTGTAAAATAAAAAGTGATAACTTCTGTGTAGGAATTTTTCTCTAAAAATGGAAACACCTTTTATATACCTTTTATTAACCTATAAGTTTATGAATTTCTAGAAAATTCATCCCAATTGCTAAAAATGTGAAACCACTTTTGTTAAACTCAGAAAATTGTAGTCTTTACTGTGAACAATTGGTATTTGACAAAACTACCTCCTAAAATAGGCCTAAGTATTATTCTAACCTTTCTTTTTGACAAATTTAAGAATTTCACAACTAAATTATTTTAAATCCAATTTCAGTGAACCAAATTTTGTTAGAACCAGTAGGTTATGCTCTTTTATATAAAAATACTGACTTCCTCGAAAGCTTCATAGAAAATGTCAGTTAAATAAAATAACCTAAGGGTTCAAAACAAATAATTACGAAACTGCCATTTTCAGCCCTCCTACCTTGTCATTTTTGTATCTCTCAATCCAGGGATGCAAATGACTTGGTTCTTTCTCCTAAAATCTTATTAGAGCATGCCCTACCTACTGTTTTTATCTTAGAATTTATCGATCATCTTTGCATGAGCATGTTTATTGGATTCTTATTTGCATATTCGTTATTTATCGATAGATTCAGAGAATACGGAGTACGTGGAGGTTGACCCAGAGGTTGAGAGTGTCTTCTCGCTGCAGCAAGGCAAGCGTCTAAGCATATTGAACCTATGTTTTCAATAAATTGATTTGTTTGTGAAAACAATATCTATATGCATGCTTCAGTCTATTTAAAATGGGAAAACGGGTAGAGTCAATATTACCCAATTGTATGCATTTCCATTCCTTGGTTATTGATGCCATGTTTATACATTGTCACCACTGGTTAAGGACTTTGGGATACTTTTATTTTACCGAATGCTTAGCCATGCTTATTCTAGACTTAGTAAAATCCGATAGATGGAACTATCGGTTCAAAACTAGTTGAATGCGAATAGATGGGTTAAAATCTGATAAGAATAACTTCTAATTAATATTTGAGAATATGTTTGACTTGGACGGATGATAGGCGATGAAGGGATGGTGTTTCCCCGATGCGCATAGCTCTGTCTGGGTCGTGAAGGACCGAACATTGTTAACATCTATTTCAAGCACCCTACGATACTTCCACACGCCGGGAGTGGGAACGGCTTAACTCAGTAGCACGGGAGGCTGTGGCCATCTACGCTCGTCCGTCAGTCGTGAGGATGGATTTCCGTTGGAGGACCTCGAGCGCGCCTGGACTGGCCGGAGGGTGCCTCCCCACGACGGTGAGCCCGCCTTAGTCACCCTGTGTGTGGGCGGCTAAGTCGTCGGGCCCAGACGTGGTTTAGGTGGTTGGGCTAAGCGTGCGAAAGGGTTTTGTTGTGACCTCTAGTCCGCACTCAATGTGTAGAGTGTGGGTACTTGGCCGGTACAAATCAAACTAGAGTGTAGCCGTTGGCTTCTATCACATCGTGTGGGTAAAGAGTACACCTCTGATCAGAGTAAGAACTATTACGAATAGCCTGTGTCCACGGTTACAGGACCGACCGCTTGATGTGTTAGTTAGTCATGTTAGCATCCAACTTGGGTTATGTGGTTACCATGACTTAGGATAGTCATGGATGGATGGTTTATATAAGGATTTTTAATGTTAAATATGAACTTGGCTTTAGTCATGAAAAATGGTTGTGCTAGTTGTAGCACAATTGTTTGGGCAAGGGTGGCCCATGGATGATGCTTAAAGCATGGTTTATGCTCATTTATGTTCCATTTTCAGAACCATATACTTGCCTGTCTTAAAATTTCAGATTGAGTTATTTCACAAAATGCTTTATAGTTTCAAGTATTACTTGTTCAATAAAATCAGCTTGTGCAAATCAAATCAATATAGCCTTCTTCCTTGATGTAGAAACCAGCATGTTTCCTTTGTACTATTATTATTGTGTAAGTCTTGCGGAGTACCATTCGTACTCACGTTGCATCTTTTCAGTAGGATAACGACGAAGATGGTGTGATCTACTATTATCCCGCCGAGGGTGGCGAGGCTAATGTGTAGTTGAAAGTTGAGCTCTATCCCCAGTCGGTTGCCCTGTGCATGGTTTGCACCACTGGTTCTTATCTTTGTGTTTATATTCCGCTGCAAATCTCTGGTGTCACTTTGTGATGAATTAGGGTGTCCAACCCTCTATTGTAGTATCTATAACCCTACTACTCGTCTATCCATTTTTAGACAGTACTTGTGATGTTTATCAATTGCTTGCGATGAAAGTGGAGGCTAGTCGCTTTCCTGGACTAGCTGAACATGAGTATGAGTGTGTATAATTGAGATGATTGGGGATAACTATTGTGGTTTCGAGTCCTCTGGTACGTATCGTGTTTGGTCGACCACCATCGAGTGGTTTTGACGGCGCGTATATGACGGGGAGGACTGGCAAGCTATCCTTAATGATTATCCTCTTTTGTACACTTCTCGCATTTTGGATTTGTATTGTGAGTGGGTAAAGATTATGGCAAGTCTGCGATGAGGATGGATGGTTACCGTACTTATTTGGCTTTCATTTGAGACCCCATCCATCTAGATAGTTCGCGTTGCCGTAATAGTTACTCTTCATAATACACTTCTGGGGTGCTCACACCACCCTTGTAGGGTTTTTAAAAAAATCATCCACCTAGAGGGCAGTTTATGTGATGTGACAGTCTAGTGTGCAGAAAAATTTGCATTTAGGGCTTTCCCGCCCTCCCGAAGAGAAGAAAAGGGTCTAAATGCAATTTTGTCTATATTATTTCGTCTACAAAACTAAAATGATTCTAAATGGAAAAGCGATAAACTACAAAGTTGTAGATATCATCTAGAACTGTAACTTTTATATATAGTTTATCTCCATCGGACTTCGTATGCAACGTAGATCTAAGATTTTGTAAAAATATATACAAAATTTTGTAATAAATATTTGAACCCCTAAACAATTGCAATTGAAAAGGTTGTCAACTACAAAGTTGTAGATCTTATTGAGTTCTATATTTTAGATATAAAGTTCGTATGATTTATTTATAAATTATGAAAGCAATGTAAACATAATTATACAGAAATATTTATATTTAGGTTCTTCTGGCCTTGGAAGGACGAGAAGAGTCGAAATGTAAATTTATGTATACTCACATAAACCGCCCTCGAGGACTACAGGGCTGGGAAATATGTGTAAATTTTAAAAACAAAAACATAAATATAAATAAAAAACCGTGCAACCATAATGGGCTCCTTCGACTCCCTGTGCTCGCGGCCTTGTCAGTCGAGTCCGTCTCCTTGGCACGCGACCATCCCCATCCGTCTTCTTGGCACGCCGTCGCGCCGATCTCCATCGCCTGCGAGCAGCGGTGCCGGCGTCCTGCTGCTTCCGCCGCATACTCTCCGCTCGACTCCCGTCTCCTCGCTAGTTCACCCGCCGCGTCGATCTCCATCCATCCCGCGAGGAGCGGCTGCTTCCGCCTCCGGTGAGCACCCGTGCCGACGCACATCCTCTTTCTTTCTCATCCCGCCCGTTCTACCCACACCTTTTCTCGAATTTGCCTTAATGTTATCTTTTCTTCTAGATCTGGAAGCTAACTGCACCCCCATGCTCCCCGTTAGGTCCGCCCCTGGACAGACCAATCTCTTGGATTTATCTACTACTAGGCACGGTAATACATCCGGTGGTAAAGAGAATGATAAATCTGGAATTTCTCTGCGTTATCATGTTAGAAAAACTGAGAGCAATACTCCGTTTTGTACTGATGTTTTCGTTCTGCTTTTTTTTAATTTTTGTTAATACATATATATATCCTTCAGTTTTGGAAATTCCCTTAACGATCTATACGTATCGTGGTAACTTGGATTTCCCTTCATGTTTTGGCATTTATATAAGCATGTACGCTAGAAGAAATCTTGGCATGAGCTTTTATGTTTGTACTTGGAATCCCATGGATCGCATAGTGTAAATCAAAATATTTAAAGTGAAAGGGAAAAAAGTATTAAACCAACACTGTTGGATGTTTATGTTTCCAAACCTGTGTTGATGGAACTTAGGAAGAACATTGAAAAATCCAATTCCATATGGAGTTAGTTTATTTATAAATTTTTGAGCAAATTTCACAAAACCCCAATTATATGGATATTTCAACAAAACTTTTGTTACCTTGGATTTTGTGAACTTTGCTCCTTTTTCCTGTTCTTTCTTGTTAGTTCTGTGGTAACATAATTCAGAAACTATGATAATGCTTTCACCTATCTTGAATTTGAAGGTCATAACATACAAAAATATGCTGCTACGAAGCAGATGGACAGTAATTGAGCTTATGCACCGGTGTATCTAAGCATTTTCAAATTGCCTCGAGACCTCTTAATCCTAGGTACTGTTCCACAATGCTCATTAAGAAGTTGTAACCATAGGGCACTGATCATATTAATAGTAGTGGAATATCATATCAAGTTCAATGGAAGCATAGAACATCAAGAAATGTAACACATAGTATAATTTGTTTGCTGTTTTCCTTAGAATAATATTGTTTGTATTATTTAGCAATCTGGAATCACTTTCACTGTTCTGATTGTTATCTTAGAACAAGAGATTAATAACCATACTGTTTAATTACAACAACTGAGACACGGTACTATGATGTATGCTAGTGCCTGGAAATTGGAAATGATTCTAGGCAGGTTCTATTTTGAGTGATTAATAGGAGAGTTTGGATTAGCCCAAAATCTTGTAGTGTAGCAAAATGTATTACGAGCTGCTATGTTGCTTGATGCTAGCATGTGAAGTTATTGATTAGCGTAAAATATGATCTGACTACCTGTCATCACTTTGAAGTTTGAACTAGATATGCAACACAGTAACAATTGCTGAAATATGCATGTTGCAATTCTTGAATTAAGGCAATAGACGTACATGGCACATCGTAGTACTAATGCAGTACTACTTCTGTTTTCTTTGAACTTTTTCCATGCGTTTATCCTTTCTAACTGCACTTTAGTGAATTGCTACAGTGGCTGCTAGCTCAGCACCACCTTTGTGCTATACAGATAATTTGGTTTATGGCAATCTTGTCTTCTTATTTCAGATAGGATTATTTTCATGATAGTTATGCAACTTGATGTTGGTTGTGCGTCTCATGTAGTTTGTTTTCTGTGCATGCAGGAAGTTAGTTTTATTATCTAAAATCAAGCTCAGATTTCTACAATTCTCTGGACAAATGGAATTGGGGGACAAGGCAGTAGGCTTTCTTTTGACCTTGACAAGTTTATCCATCTTTACATACTATACTTTCTGGGTCATCATCCTGGTTAGTAATTTCTTTAACATTTCATTTCAACTTTACGATTTTATTTCTGGATGATGAGTTGTTCCTATTTTTTCTATATAGCCATTTGTTGACAGTGATCACTTCGTCCACAAGTACTTTCTGCCACAAGAGTATGCTACTCTGATTCCAGTGCTTGCCGGTGTGGTTCTGCTATCTTTCTTAAGCGTGTTTGTGGGTCTTGTGATGCTCAAGTCAAAGAAAAAGAAGAAGAGCACTTGATCAAATATTCGAATTTAACCATATTTGTTTCTTTATTATGATTGTGGGCTCAAGTCTACACAAGAAGCCAGGTTTAGCATATGATTCCGTTCTATGGAGTGTTTTCGCTTGTAGGTTGTGGTTCAGCTTATTGTTTTTCCAATTTTGCACTTGGCATGTCAATTAAACTTAAAGGGCATATTTATATGTTCATGGTTTGTACACACTGTTCGTTGCTAATTTCACCTGTAAGTGAGAGGACTTGTTGTGTTATGCAAATCAAGCCATCCTATGAGTATTCTAACGCCAAAAACACTTATGAGCATATGTTGTTCGGACTAGTTGCTTTTTTACGTGCCACAGTAGGAAATATATATGCGCGTATGTTAGTTATGTGTCACGCTCTGAATGGTTACAAGACCTTCCGTGCATAGAGGCCAGGTTTTATAGGACTAGAGTATTTTCCCCTATGCACTTCTTCAGTTTGCAGTACTTGCTAGACTGCCTTTTTGGCAAAGACAGGTGTGAAGACTAACGTCAGTGAAGTCCATCCTCTGAGCCATGACTATGTACCTCATTGACTACATTCAAGCTGACAATTTGTGCAGAAAAATGGATTAAGAGTAGTCCTTTGCTGTTTACTCCCGCAAGCTATTTCGCATCATGATCATAGTAGGCGTCCCACACGGTCATGCATTGCTGCAGATGTGATGAAAATGTAACCAATAACATATTTAGGGCGTTTTCTATAGGTATGTCTTGTTTGCACCACGCTTCTCTCAAAAAAATTTCTACATCAGTGTTTCTTATATAGCTATTAAACTTTATAATATTTAATTCATTCGTATGAGTAATTTTTCATGTCCATAATTTATCTACTCATCTATTAGAACATGCCATTAGTAGTTTTCAGTAACACTAGGCCCGGTTCTTTTTCTCTTATTGGTTATGGATTATCGCGAGCATGCTTGCCAAGCTCCTTAATGGTATGATTTTGCAAAAAAAAAATCTATATATAAGATTCTTATAATACTTTTTGAAAATAACTTTTCATCTTTGTAATAGTGAATTTATTCATTTGTACCCGCAAATACTATTACAAAATTAGATAATCCATCACCCATTCAGAACAAAAGAAGGCAAAGATGCGTAAATGTCAAAATTATTGTATTGTTCATAGTTGTCAAAATCATTGTATTGTTCATGTTAAATTTGGCTTTGTAGCATGCTAAAGTTTGCTATAACCAGCTACTCCCTCTATTCTCAAATACAAGTATTTTTAGATTGTTTAGTGGAGATTAAAGTTGAGAAACAACTATGGTGTCTCTCATCAATTGAGAGTGGTTGAGAGTAGATGAGTGGTTAGGGATAAGATGGGAGAAATGTGATGAGGGGTGGTTGGTAGGAGATGTAGTACTCTAGGAATGCTTATATTTGCGTACAAATTTTGAATCTAAAAATGCTTATATTTAGGAATGAGGAGGTAGATGACTAGATGTCTAGATCCTATCCAAACAAACAAGCAGAAGAGCTAGAAGGCGCATTGTGCAGGTTTGCATGACCAACCATTAGAGGGATGATTTTGGAGGATTGGAATCCTATAGGGAAGATTCGTATGTGAATCTTTTGGCAAAAAGGGAATGAAATAAATTTATTTAAATTTACTATCTAATACACGAGCCCTATATGTTTTCTCTTCAATGTCTTGAGTTCCTATGTTTCTTAAGGTTTTACCACCCTATCTGGCAAATTCCTGCCGTGCAGGATAAGGATGGCAATTAGCTCCTGAATTTTGTCACTGATATATTTTTTACTTGTTTTTCTCAATGCACATGATTTACACATCTGTTAAAATCAAACGGTTTGATTTTGTTGGTGACCAAAACCAAAGAAACAGTGAAGCATTTTAATCCGTTAAAAATTCAAGATCGAATATCACCTCAGAAGTCAGAACTATCATTACAACAACGCTTCAAGAAAACTTTGGAAATTGTTACATGATAAAGTTGCATACATTCTTCACCTAAATATTGCTCTAGGTATTCTCATCTCACATTTCAAGCACACATATATTAGAACCGGCCCTAAAATATTTCAAGTTTTGGTTCAAAATATCAAGTAAAATATATTTGGTTCGCTCTTGATTTCAAGTTTCAAAATATCAAGTAAAATATACTCCCGCTCTTGATTTCAAGTTGCAAAATATCAAGTAAAATACAGTCCACTACTACATAGAGAATGTATAATTTGTATTGGGGCAGAAAACCAAGGGGTAAAATAGTAAATTTCTTAGGCACTGTTGTTTTTATCTTTTGGCTAACTGGTTTATTACAGGCACGCTTTACAAACTACTAAACGATGAATTTTTTACAAAATCTTTCTATATAAAAATTTCTTTTAAAAATCAAATAAATTATTTTTTAGGTTTGTAATAGTTAATACTTAATTAATCATACTCAGTGGAAGTGAAGGAGGCCAGCATTGCTTTCCTTACTAAACCCAGATAGCAGAAACTATTAACAAGTGAAGTGAATATGTCAATGATGCAAAAAAGCCCACAAGACAGAAATCTTGCATGGTTCACTGCACAGTGCACACAATGAGCTTTCCGAACCATACCATCAACATCAAATAACGTTATGATTCCACTTTAGTAAAAAAGATCATAGGCAGTTACAAACCGTTACATACGGGTAGCCAAAGGTAGATGCTAAAATTTCTCACTACGAGTACAACCAAGACAGAAGAAAGAGCTACTACAAAATAATTTGGTTAGATTCACTGAATGAGAACTACGTGACAAACTTATCAGTTTGGTCGACTTCCATTGCTTCAACAGAGTCCATGAGAATCTCTTTTAACCTTCTTCTCCTGTCTTTGGCCAAGCTAATGCATTCCTACAGAAATTATAGGTCATTCAGGTATATCCTCTGCAAACAAACAGTTGTCTAGCGCCAAACGGTGTGCTAAGTTTGCACGATCAAATGCAACTAACAATTAGTGAAAATATATGTGCCGAATTTGGGGCTAGTTTGGTTTGCTACCTTCAAAATGTACTCCATCAAAACCCTACCATATCAATATTTTGGTAATGCCTATATATTCCTCTTACATTAACAAAATTTTGGCACCAAACCAAGCAACAGTTCTCCATCTCTACCCTCTTAAAATTTATCAATGCCAAAATTTTGGCAACCAAATCTTGGTAGAGTAGAGAGCGACACCAACCCTTGATAACAGAAAAAGAATAGGAAATATCATCAAAACATAGAACTCCAGTAATTTCTAACTTATGAGTGACAGCTGCTATTTTGTCCTGAATCAAATATACAAGTATAATTCCTTTCTTGTCAAATACATGAAGCTTGTTTCATGCTTGAAATACTTAAAAACCAGCACATTTACCAAAATACCAAAAAAAATTCTACCATAAATTCTCTCGTAAATACTATGAAAATTTTATTAAGCACAGATTAGCTAACAGACCTTAATAGTTGCCATAGATGTCACTCCACCTCCAGGTTTCTGTATTGACACTATTTGGTCTGATGAATCGAGAACAACAGTCACGGAAGTCTCTATTATTGATTCTTCTTCAGCAGTTGGATCCACTAGAACACTATCCTTGTGAAGTGCACATGTAAGGGAAAATGGAATATTAGTAAGCGTAAGTTTCCTCTTTTCTCTGTTTACCAATTCATATTTGGTTTTGCCTTCATTGCCCCCAACAGTAAATACTCTACCATCATCACCAACAGATACCAAAGGAATTTCCACTGCAGATACAACATAGTATTAGTAATGAAAATTAATTACAACACCATAAGATGTTAGCATGAAGAAAATGGAACAGAATAAGAAATGCAGATGTACAAACTTTCTATAAAAAGGGAAATGGACAAGAATAGAACAGTGAGTTTTGACCAGATTGAACTTTGATGTCAAATCTAGCAGGACCTACCTTGCTAAGTGAACTTTTTTATCAAATAAAACTTAACCATAGTATAATTCTGAATTTCTGATGCGCTCCCCAGTGAAAAGTAAACACAAGGGGTTCTTAGCCGTCACATTCTTGGAATAGTTCAACAATCATAAATGACCATGAAATAATCACATTTTTGTAACCATAATGTCTTCATCTTTTTTTCACCCCTGTGTGGTTGGGTATAGTAACAGGATCACATACTTATACACAGCCACACTCCACACTCCTCCTAGAGCACATCAAGGTCCAAGCAAAACACACCTTCCTTTACACAATTTATCCAAGCTTCTCGCGCACATAAACCACCAAATGTAAGAAAAAGTTTGAGACAACCAATAAAACCATATAAAATGAAAGACCACTTAACATCTTCACAGCATTGTCTCCAATGTTACATTCTTTCAAATGATATAAAACAGAACGTGGATCAAGCCACTCCAACTCTGATGAGTTTCTTTTCTCAATGTTTATTTTATGGGAGTACTCTCCATTGAAAATTCTCCCCATCAAAAATTTTTACAAATCTAAGAAGTTTGGTAAGAAATACTCCCTCTATTTTAATTTATAAGAAATTGTATGAGTTAGCATAAGGATTAATAAGCTATAAAACCAACAGAGAAATGTCATGATATGATAAATGAGGAAAAACTATATGCCATATAAAATGAAATAGATGGGGGCATATATTTATGGCTACTAACTAGTTGCATATATGCATAAAAATTTGCCATCTGGCTGAAGTTTCACTAGGTCAAATAGAAAAGTCAACAATTTTTACATGCCAAACTATTGTATTTAATATGTTTCTCATCTATCATCATGGATAATCTCAAAATGTGCTACAAACTTTGTCTCATAAAAATTTAACCAGGGATGTATAACACTCAGTTGCATGCACCAGCCAGTTCAACCAAAAGCTTAAGCTGGTGGAGAAGGATGGACAATTCACTTAACACTTCTCATCGGTCTAGGTTCCCTTCTGCCTCACACTTACGATATAAGGGCTTTTTATTTAAACAATGCCAGAGGCCCAGACTGTCAAGGGCGTTAAACCCCCGGACAGCTGGACCTTGGCTACGTAGCTCGTAGCCGCGATCCGTGGCTTAGGGCGAGGTATTACCCCTCTGCTCCTAGCTTCGGTTGAGAGAGAGATTAGATGGTAAATATCTTTTCTTAATTCCCCACATGTCTGGTTACAAGAATATATATATGGCCGAAGGCCCAAACCGACTAGAGCAACATGCTCCTAAAATTAGGGAATAGAAATAGGTAACTAATCCTATCTTTCCTCCTAGCCACCGGTGGCTGGCTCGGCCTGGGCCGTCCTCGCACGTTCTGCGCGCTCAGCAGCACGCTGCACATCACGGGCACGCCGGCGTCTGGTATAGGTCCGGCCCCACATGACATCTCTCCCCCCCTCGAGAGCCAGCTCGTCCTCGAGCTGGAAAGCTGGATAATGCTCCCGGAAGGCGTCGAGGTCCTCCCAAGTAGCAGAAGCCGCTGGCTCGCCCTTCCAGTGGACGAGAACTTGCTGAATGCCGCGGGCGAGACGCATGCGCACGGCGCGTGCAGGCTCTGGGTCGACGGCACCATGGTGGATGGTCGGCAGTGGTGGTGGCGCAGCCGGAACAGGTCCGACAAACTTCTTGAGGAGCCCCACGTGGAAGACATCATGGAGCTTGGTGCGTGGAGGTAGCTCGAGCCGCACGGCGACGGGGTTAATAAGCTCGACGACGCGGTACGGCCCGAAAAAGCGAGGCTTCAGCTTGTCTTTGGTGACTTGGGGCAGCGAGGCCGGGGCACGATGACGGAGGCGAAGGAGCACCCAGTCGCCTACTGCATAAGAGACCGGGCGGTGCAGCTTGTCATAGTGCTTCTTTTGGACCGCCTGAGCCTGTTCCAAGCGGTAGCGAACATCCGCTAGGAATTCCGCACGGTCCGCCATGTTCCGAGCGACGGCGGCAACACGAGTTTCGCCCGGCTCGTATGATCTGATGGTGGGGGGGTCGCGGCCGTACACCACCCTAAAGGGCGTGTCACGCAGCGATGTCTGGTAGGCGGTGTTGTAGACGTACTCCGCCCATGGAAGCCACCGGACCCACTGGCGCGGCCGATCGCCGGTGAAGCACCTAAGGTACATGACGATGACGCGGTTGGCCGCTTCTGTCTGGCCATCTGCCTAGGGGTGGAAGGCGGTCGTCATATGAAGCTTGGTGCCCATGAGGCGCTTGAGCTCGCGCCAGAACGTGGAGGTGAACACGGGGTCCCGGTCCGACACCATGGACTGAGGTACGCCGTGGAGACGCACGATGTCCGCGAAGAAAGCCTGCGCCACGGACTCTGCAGTATAGGGGTGAGCCAACAGGATAAAGTGACAATACTTGCTGAAGCGGTCCACCACCGTTAAGATTACCGATTTCCCGCCCACCCGAGGAAGGGCCTCCACGAAGTCAAGGCCAATGTCTACCCAGACAGTCGTCGGCACCGGAAGGGGCAGCAGCAGTCCGGCTGGGTGAAGGTGCTCGGACTTATACCTCTGGCACGTGTCGCACGCGCGGACAAAGTCCTGGACCACGCGTCGCATGTCGGGGAAGTGGAAATCGCGGCACAGTCGGTGCAGAGTGCGCTGCACCCCCTCGTGGCCGTCCTCGTGTACGGCAGCCAGGATCTCTTGGAGAAGCGGCGACGCCGGCGGAATGTAGAGCCTGGAGTCGAACGTCACCATGCCGTCGCACAGGGCCCATGGAGCCGCACGGGAGCCAGCAAGGATCGCATCGCGCGTGGCGACGAGAGCGGGATCCGTGGACATGACACAGACAGGATTTGAACTCAAGGCCTCTTGGTTGTGATACAAAATTGAGTTGCATGCACCAGAAAGTTCACCCAAAAGCTTAACTAATGGAGAAGAATGGGCAATTTACCTATACTTCAACACTGTAAAATCCAGTTAATCCCATGAGTCAATTTTAGTTATCAAAAAAAAATTTAATGCAGGCACTAAATCTGTAATATGATTTATACTTCATGAATAAAGTACTAACAGCTGGCACATAGCACAATAGCATATTGACATTTCAAAATGAAAAGTAATAAAGCAGTGAAAAAAAATGACAAATCGAGACAAGCATTCAGAAACAAGAAACATACAATGTGTAAATGCAGCCACAGCTGAGATTAGTGCAGCGTCAAACAGAGACCCATCAGCATTCAAACAATAGACATCCTGTAAAGTTGAGATGTCAAGAAAAGAACAGAAGCATAAAAAACTAATACATTTTGCAAACTTGATTCTGGGCAGGCAGTGCCTGAACTTATTTTTATGGCGTTCAGTTCCTTTACAAGAGCTGTGGGTGATGTACTTTACACCCAGAGGTTAAAGATCTTCAACGGCCAGATGTATGTAGGAATTTTGTGTTAAAGCATTTTTGCAATATCTTTGGTGAAAGAAAAATGTATTCTTTTGCACATGTGTGTTGTTTGCATATTGCAATATCTTCTGCAAATTGCATTTAGGTTGTTGATTGATCTCATCTAGTGGTATATAATGATTTTCTGATTTCAGGTACTAGTTTGCATCTATCGCAATGCGCAGGCAGTCAGGCACAATACTAGTATACTGGCAGATAACTGATTTGGTGCTGCAAAGTGAACTACTTTTTTAGGGAAACAGTAGGGGAAGTCCCTATTGGAGTTTCCTTCAAAAAAAGGGAAAATTTGTTCAATGCCATCAAAAAGAAGGGGAGTAGGAAAATAACATCGGAAAGAAACCGAAGAATCCCAAGACCATTGAGAACATGGAAAATTCTTGAGAATACCATCCCCGTAAACATTTTCCATCCATATCTAATGCTTCCGTCCTACTAGGACAAAGATAAAAAAAATAGAAAATACAATGTTATCGCTGACATTCTCCTCAGCTCTCTTAATGTTCTGGGTGCTGCTACAGCACGGTTGAGGACAAGCACCAAGCGCGCGCGACCACACACAACATGCTCCAGTTACCGAAATAGCTAGGTATGGTGATCATGGCATAGAACACAATGAGAAGGCTCCATTTTTATGGACATATAGAAGAGATAAGAGGAAAATCAACAGGAGCAGCACAGAGATGGTGACTGTTAGCCTAGCTTAAGTTAATCTTGCTTTGTCATGCATTATATTTTAGTTTGCATAGCACGTTTTCTTTCTCCAGATGCATGTGTACGATCGCGAGTTTGTTTGCATCGTGCACTTAGGATTCCCGGGCAGAGTTGTGCTGTGCTCACGGCGTGCCCACGTGACGAAAACACCAGATTGATCGCATGGTTCCATGGACGTGGGATGGCGCGGCCAGATCAGCAAGTTGAGTAGCACAAATACTCTGTCTCAGGTTCTGTTTTTCCTGACTGTGAACAGTTCTCGTGCTAAGAGTTCGTTCTTAATTTTTCGCTGTGTCCAGGTGATCGCGTGTGCGTGCGTGCGAATGATAGGTTTAGACACCAACAAGTGGTATCAGAGCCAGGTTCGCCGGTCCTTGTGTGATGTCGTCCAGGGCAGAGAGAGGAGACTTTCAGACGCCGCCGTGGCACCATCACGGCGTTTCGTAGTCACCCACGCCATGCCGGGCACATTCTCCCCCTCCGAGCCAAGGCCGATCCCGCCATGGCGAGGATAGTGGCCCCATGGTGCAGCGGACGGTGCGGGAGGTCAGAGGCTCAGCATCGTATCCGACGCTCACCCAGACGAACTACGGCGACTGGTCTCTACTGATGAAGGTGATGCTCCAAGATCGCAGACTCTGGGCCGCAATTGACATCGGCACTGACGACCAACAGGAAGATAGGATGGCCATGGAGCCGATACTCCGGGCTATCCCCACTAAGATGATCTCCACACTAGCCACCAAGGACAGTGCTAGGGAGGCCTGGGATAGCCTCAAGACCATGCGCGTGGGAACTGACCAAGTGTGTAAGGCAAAGGCGCAGCAGCCGCGGTGTGAGTACGAGCTCATTGAGTTCAAGGACAGCAAGTCCGTGGAGGATTTCGCAAGGTTGAGCAGCCTAGTCTCTCGGCTTGCGTCTCTCGTTGACATGCTTGATGAAACTACAGTCATCGAGAAGTACCTCCGCGTGGTGCCTCCAAAGTCTGAGCAGATCGCACTTTCAATATTGACGTTGCTTGATCTGTCCACACTGTCCATTGAAGACGTGACCGGCCACCTACGATCTGTTAAGGATTGCCGCCTAGCCATGAACGCCAGTGGCGAGGTGATGCTCACTGAAGTAGAGTGGCTGGCCAGCATGAAGCAACGGCAGCCAGGGCAGGGATCCTCTGGCTCCTCTCAAGCCCACTCCAGTGGGAGTGGGAAGAACAACGGACGCGGACGCCGTCGTGGCGGCCGAAACAATCGCAAGAAGGCGGAAGCCAACAAGCCTGAGGGTAAGCAGGAGGCCGTCCGTGATACAATCGAAGACAAGTGTCGCAATTGCGGTAGACTTGGTCATTGGGCCAAGGATTGCTGGCAACCTCGACGCAAGGAGCATGCTCACCTCGCCGAAGGCGACGATGACGATGAGCTAGCACTCCTGTATGCACAAGTAGGCAACGCCAATGATGAACCGGCATTGTTGATGGCGCAGGTGTGCGCTCTTGCTGAACCTGAGCCGGCGGTGCCCGAGCGAGTTGAGCTTGTGAATAAGGTGGTGAACCTAGGCTACAAGGGAGACAGCCATGACAATGTGTGGTACCTGGACTTAGCTGCCAGCAACCACATGGCGGGCAGGCGCGACGCGTTCGCTGAGCTAGACAGGTCAATTCGGCTCGGTGAAGTTCGGCGACGGTTCCTTCATCGACATCTGCGGCCGCGGCACTGTGCTGTTCAAGTGCCGGACCGGAGAACATCGTGCCATCCTTGATGTCTACTTCATCCCCAAGCTAAAGAACAATATCGTCACCCTTGGGCAGATCGACGAGTGCGGCTGTAAAGTGTTGATCTACGGGGAGTCCTGTGGATCAGGGACCGTGACCAGCGCCTCCTCGCCAAGGTACCCCATTCTAAAAATTGCATGTACAAGGTGAAATTAGACATTGTGCAGCCTGTATGCTTTGTAGTACGTCAAGATGACGAGGCGTGGCTCTAGCATGCCCGCTTTGGTCACCTGAACTTTGACACGTTGAAGACCCTAGCACGAAAGGGGATGGTGCGTGGATAGCCGGCGATTGGCCACATTGCTGAAGTCTGTGACAGCTACCTTGCCGGGAAACAACGCTAGCGCTCCTTCCCGAAGTAGGCCAATTACGTGCCAGTGGTCTTCTTGACCTTGTGCATGGTGATTTGTGTGGTCCCATCACCCCGGCGACCCATGGCGGGCACCACTACTTTCTTCTTCTAGTTGACGACCACGGTCGATACATGTGGCTTTGCCTACTGTCTAGCAAGGCTGAGACCCCAACGATGATCAAGCAATTCCAGGCGCACGTGGAGGCGGAGACAGCACGTCGGCTGTGCGTTCTGTGGACCAATCGTGGTGGAGAGTTCACCTCGATCGAGTTCTGGCAGTACAGTGCACAGCAAGAAGTTGAGCGCCATTTGACGGCGCCTTACTCGCCGCAATAGAACGGCGTTGTAGAGAGGTGCAACCAGACGATTATGGGCATGGCTCGCAGTCTTCTCAAGGTGAAGGGAATGCCCGCATCGTTCTGTGTTCTTGCTGAACCGGTCGCCCACCAAGGCGCTCCACGGTGTGACATCCTTCGAGGCATGGCACAAACGCACACCGGATGTTTCATTCCTCCACATTTTTGGATGCGTGGCACAGGTAAAGGTAACGAAGCCTAATCTTCAGAAATTGGATAATCGTAGTGTCAAGATGGTACTCCTTGGCTATGAGCCGGAACTAAAGCGTATAGGTTGTAAGATCCGTGTACACGACGCATCCACATCTCACACGACGTGTTCAATAAAGCAGCGAGCTAGGATTGGGATGATCAAGCTGCTGCTGAACCAACTAGAGTCGGCAGCACGTTCACCATCTCTCATACAAAGTTGGTGGACGGTGGGCCAAGTGGCACGACGGCCGTGCATACGCCAAGCCCTGGTGGGCGTGGGTCGACTTCAAGCCCTAAAGCGCACACCACAACGGCGACACCGCAGCCTCCGTCGCCGGTGCATTTTGCTACACCACCCTCCGACGTGTCCTAGCACCTTGACGCCAAGCATGACAATGGACCTCTCCATTTTCGCTGCATCAACAACATCATCGGCAACTTGACACTCATGAGCTGCATTTGATTAGTGCAGAGGAGCCGGGTACTTTTGCTGAAGGCCGAGCATGAGCCATGGTGGTGACACGCGATGTTGGAGGAGATGAAGTCTATCGAAGAGAACCAGACGTGAAAGCTCGTTGATCCGCCGGTTGGGCATTGGCCGATCAGCTTGAAGTGGGTGTTTAAAGTGAAGCGAGACAAGAAGGGCGAGCTGGTGAAGCACAAAGCATGCCTTGTAGCCAAGGGCTATGTTCAGCGCGAAGGTGTCGACTTCGACGAAGTGTTCGCGCCGGTCGCGCGAATGGAGTCAGTGCGACTGCTGTTAGCAATGGCGGCGCACACAGGCTGGTCCATCCACCATATGGACGTAAAGTCCGTATTTCTAAACGGTGAACTTGCTGAGGAGGTATATGTACAGCAACCATAGGGGTTCACTATCGAATAGCAGTACAAGGTGTACCGGCTGAGAAAAGCCTTGTATGACCTATGCCAAGCCCCTCGAGCATGGAACACCAAGCTAGACGAGAGCCTCATCACGCTTGGATTCACCAAGCGCATCAACGAGCATGCCCTGCACACCCGTCGAACAGCTCGTGGGCGTCTTATCGTCGGAGTATACGTGGACGATTTAATCATCACCGGCACCAATCCTGGCAACATTGATGCATTCAAGGAGATGGCATCAATGTTCCACATTAGTGATCTTGGCCTACTCACCTACTACCTCGACACCAGAGCACCTATGCCAAGAAGCGGGCGGCATGGAGGAGTGCAATCCGTGCGCGACGCCGATGGAGAGACTCAAACTCTCTAAGGCGAGCACCACGCCAGCCGTGAACGCCACTCTCTACCGGAGCATAGTCGAAGGTTTGCGCTATCTGGTACATACATGGCCGGACATCGCATTCACGGTCGGCTATCTTAGCCGCTTCATGGAAAAACCTCGGGAGGATCATCTCGCCGGAGTTAAGGATCTTCTGCGATATATAGCAGGCACAGAGCGCCATGGTGTCGCATATACGAGGGGGGAAGGATCACCGTTGTCACTGATAGGCTACAGTGATAGCGACATGGTTGGAGACCTCGATGGCCGCAAGAGCACAAGCGGCATCTTCTTCCTCCTTGGTCACAACCCTATCACTTGGCAATCACACAAGCAGAAGGTGGTTGCCCTCTCCACCTGTGAAGCGGAGTACATAGCAGTAGCAATAGCTGCATGCCAAGGGGTGTAGCTTGTCTGATTGCTGTGCGAGCTCACCGGTGACGAGCTCCAAGCACCGACATTGCTGCTGGACAAGTCCACGATTTCACTAAGCAAAAATCTCGTCCTCCATGACAGAAGTAAGCACATCGATACTCGATTTCATTTTATCCGTGATTATGTCGATGGAGGGCAAATTGTCCTCGAGTTTGTCGAGACCAGCCGGCAACTCGCGGATATCTTCACAAAACCTCTTGGCAGCATTCGTTTTCTTGAGCTTCGGAGCAGGATTGGCGTGGTCGAGGTTAAGGGGCAGCAAGATTTGGGGGGTTTGTTAGCTTAGCTTAAGTTAATCTTCTTGTGTCGTGCATTACCTTTTAGTTTGCATAGCACGTTTTCTTTCTCCAGATGCATGTGCACGATCGCGAGTTTGTTTGCATCGTGTAGTTAGGATTCCCGGGCAGAGTCGGGCTGCGTTCACGACGTGCCCACGTAGCGAAAACACCAGATTGATCGCATGGTTCCATGGACGTGGGATGGTGCGGCCAGATCGGATCATAGCTGAAAAACCGGAGTTTTTAGTTGTACTTTTTGTGTATAATAAGAGAGGAGAAAAATCAGAAAAGCTGCAGCAAGTTGAGCAGCACAAATATGTCTCAGGTTCTGTTTTCCTGACCATGAACAGTTCTCATGCTAAGAGTTCGTTCTTGATTTTTCGCTGTGTCCAGGTGATCGCGCGTGTGTGCGAGTGATATGTTTAGACACCAACAGTGACATGGACATATTCGCAAAATGTTCCAACATCCTGCAGCAGTGGTGGAGCACTGAGGCAACGTGGTACTGTAAGCTCCAAGGCCACCACTCTCCCTGTGACATCATGCTACAGGACTCCAGGAGCTGGATCCAGCCCCATGTCACAGGCAATATGGTGTTGCCAGCCACCATGCTTGTGAATCTGCCCCATACGTAGCTCATCGCTGTCATGGCCAAGATGCTCTGGATGGACGTCAATGCCATCATGAACTCTGACCTCACAAGCTCGGTGGCAGCAGCTTCAGACCATGTGGCAGGTGGGAGACACTAATGGCATCTGGCATCCTGCCACGCAGCATGGAAAGAAGAGGTCTGCGGCCATGCAGCATGGAAAGAATATATGCGTTTGTGTAATAATTACACAGAAGGAAGAGAAGCATAGGAGACAGGAGAAAAAGGCATAATATGACATGTTGGTCCACCTAGTAGAAATATAGAAAGAAAAAAGAAAGGAGGGGGCAATATGGTCATTAACAATCGTGGGATGGAAAATGCACTGGTGATGGTATACTCTAGCTTTTGTGGTGTTTGTGATGGTATTTTCCAACTCTTGTTTCTATGCGATGGTATTGAGGCCCTATTTGGGGGAGCTTAAGATTCTGTTTCCTAGCTTCCGGCTTCTAGTTCATTTTCTAGATTCTACAACTATAGATTCTCAGAATCTAGATGAGAATCTAGACTGTTTGGGGGAGCTTCTGCTAGCTGGAGATTCTGGGAGAAGCTGCAGCTAGTAGAAGCTTCCCCTAACAGAGCTTGAGCAAATTTGCATTAAAAGATTCAGTTTTAAGAACAAGCATAAAGGGAGAAAAAAGATAATAGGGGAGCAGAAAGCATATGTATTCATCCATTTCCCAAACAATTGTCAGCATTTTTCTTAGTTCTCTACATGGCAAAATGACCAAGGTATTATTTTAAGGCATGATTGGATAATGGGTTAAGGAAATAATATCCCACTCTTCAAAGTAAGTTTAAATCTTAGCCATTCATTCTTCTGATCCTATTGTATCCTAACCCTTTATTCATTTCCATTTCCTAATCCCATCTCTCATAGCCCATTATCCAAACATGCCCTTAGTTCAGACTTATCTACGGGACAAGATTCACTAGTAATAAGCCAAATGTTGTCCCAGATTAAAAGTTAAGTGTTGCAAGCAAGTTGCTTTCCCTCCAAGCCATAAAACTTTGGACAACTTTTACAGTGGTTCTATTGGCCATAGAAGTAATGTAGACCTGTCTTTTTTTAATTTAATGGACCATATCTATTTATAGTACGACTCAATTACTGGTAGTAGAACCAATGGGGGTATAATTGTCCAATGAAGTAAGACCCTCATAAAGCAGCGAGTCAGGTTGTTTCTACTACTAGAAGTGGAGTACTACCAGTAGAGACCATACTCAAAACATTACTGTCCACACTCATGACAAATTACTATAATCTCTTGAGAAAGGCTATTGTTGACCACTTCACCTTAGGCAAGCTATTGATGCTTGGACAAGGCTTCAAGGATTGGAAGCGTTACTCATCTTATTCAATGTATCACAACTAGATTTCATGTGAACCTTTTCTATTTGACTTATTGGAGATGCATAGTAAGCCTTTACAAAGAGAAGGAACCAATAAGGAAATCAGCAATTACCAGGTATGCTAGCCAAGAAGCCTTCCCACTGATCAAACAGAGCTCCTTCAAATTTAGCATCCCTGAGCTGCAAAAGAGGATTAAATAAAATCACCTCTGTACATGCCATGTATGCGGAAGGATTTGAAGTTTTAGGGGCATACAACAAAACGTGATGGGAAAATAGAGACAAGTTATCGACGGGACTGAACCCACAATTTTTTTTCTTGAATGGACAGGAGAGCTGCGCATCATTATATTAAGAAGAAAGAAAAGAGTCTAAGAAGACTCAAAACAAGCCCATTAGGGCAAGGTTTAGTACAAAAGGAATTGCCAAAAAAATCAGAAGGATGACGACCAGCGACCCAAAACAAACATCTATGGCCACAAACTACTAAGGCCTTTGGCCCCTGCCATACACCACAACTTGGCCTCATCCCTAATGTCCTGCATGATGACATTGTAATTTGGTGAGGCCCCATCAAAGACATCAATTCCTATGCTTCCATATCCACTAAGCCACCAACAGAACCCACAAAATTAAATTCTCCATTTCTTGTTCTCTACTAAAAAGATGCACAAGATGAACCAGCACGTGCAGCATGCAAGCCACCAGCTATTTTATGACATCAAACCCTACATCTTAAATCATATTGGCTAGCTAAAAGCAAGTCAACAGAATATTCTTCAATCTGTGCTACTATAGGGTTTCACATGACTACTTTGCTGATTAAGAAGGAATGCCATGATCAAAAGTCCAATAGCTACATTAATATATAATCAGCACGATTTACTGCAGAAAATAAATAATTTAAATTTACTCCTGGTCATCCATCCATTCAGTAAAAACACAGATTATACATATGGAGAGCACAGTTATATGCCCATTCAGTCAAAGGTAGGGGTGGCAGCTTCCCCGTTGGGGCCGTGGACCCGACGGGGACCCGCCCCTATGGGGGCAGGGACAGGGGGAAATTCTGACCCGCGGGTGAGCGGAGGCAGGGGCGGGGGCGGGAATGGTAAGTTACCCGCGAGTGACCCGCAGGGCCCTGGGGTATGTGTTACCATTTTAAAAAGTAGCCCATTTCTAGTTTTAAGCCCAGCTGGCCCAATTGGTGGAGGAATAGAAGCCCATATATAAACAAACTCAACCCTAATCCCCATCCTCCACTCTCTCCGCCGCAGCCCCCAGTCCCCTGCCCCCTAGCCGCTGCAGCCCCTTGTTGCCGCAGCCCCTCGCGTGTCGCGCCCATGCAGCCCCTCGCGAGTTGCAGCGTCCCATCCCCCAGTCGCTGTAGCCCCTCGCGCGTCACGCCCACGCGGCCGCGGCAAGAAGGCCGGCACAAGCAGCTACTCCTCTGCGCCGGTTCATCTCCGGCGCCCGGCGCCCCGCCCCACACCGGCTTCCCCCTCCTCATCACGGCCACCGCATCCTTCCCACGCCGTCGGCTGCCGCAGGATGTCAAATCCGGCATCTACTAGTGAGTCTCAAGCTGCAGTAACTATGTTTACATATTATGCATGTGTGCTACTTTAGCTGCTGAAATTTAGCGTATTATTGTTCATCATGCTGCGATGTTTAAGTGGAGTATTGACTCCATGCGGGGCCCAGCTCACCTGCCCCCGCCCCGTTGACAACCCTAGTCAAGGGGATGGTAAGTGAGAAATGGAGCAACAGCAAGGCACAACACACCTCACGAGGATGTCCTCTAGGGCCTTGGAGATGACTGGCGCCACCTCTGCCGGCCGTCCTGGTCTGACAAGCGGGGAGCAGATAGGTGGCATGTGGAATTCCACAGCTGCAGAAAACCATGCCACACCAGAAACTCAGATGGATTAACCAAATCACACAAAGAAAGGGCACAACCAGCAGATACAAAGAAATCAACGGGAAACAGACCAACGGATCCTTCGTCGGGGGTCTCACTGGATGGCGACATCACCTCAAGCTTGATCGATACGAGAATAGCCTGCGGCAAACAGATGCGGAGGCATTTCGTCAAACAGGTGGCACGCACGCCTAAATCAGGAACAGGGACCGGAGAGGGAGGGTGGAGAGCGTCGGCAGTGAGGTCGTACGGTGTCCCCGAGGCGGACGAGGGCGGAGCCGTGGGCGGAGGACACGGCACCGAGGGCGACGGTGGTGGGGCGGGCCTCGGAGGGGCGGCGCGCGTCGGGGCGGACGGACTCGTGGAGGTGGCGCTCGAGGAAAGCGAGGGAGAAGAGGCGGCGGTACGCCTCCACCTCCATCTCGCCGGCGAGCCCGCCGGCCGCCGTGGCTTCCGTCTCCGTCGCCATCTCACGGGTGGGAAAGCAGCTTGGCCTGGCTTTCTCGGCAAAGCGGTTTTGGTTTGGCGTGAACCCTCAAAGCGCTGCGGCTTGCTAGGGTTTAAGGCTCCGTTCGCATCTACGTCATGGAGTGAAAAAACTCTTTGCCATAGTTACGCTTTCCATGTTTTTTATAAAAAAAATTATCTAAAAGTTGTTTTAAAAATTATATTAATCTATTTTTAAGTTTAAAATAATTAATACTTAATTAATACGCTAATAGCTCACCTCATTTTGTATGTTTTTCTTCTTCTTTCTCTTCACTCACCTTTAAACTATACCTAAGGCACTGTTCAACCAACTCCTAAAAGTATTTTTTATTATTTAATCAATTTTATTGTTTATTTTAAAAAACCATCTGAGACTTATTTCCAAAAATAAACCTTTTGGCCATGCCAAGAAACCTAGCGTTCCATAAAGAGCTCCCACGCCAGTGCATGTGGCGTGGCAGTAGGCATCACGCAGGTGCCCCCAGGTGCCTGTGTAATATCTTGAAAATAGTGGCAATGAAAATCTATAAAATCTTGAACTTTTTAAAACTTTTTGCATCATGCTACCACTTTGCTTGAGTCGTCTAGAAATCCACCGTGGAAGAAACCAAGGCAACATTAAATCACAGGTTATACCGAGTTAATTCATAATCTAATTGATAAATAATATCCGAAGCAAATATTATGCAAGTGAAAGGAAATTAAATACCCATTTAATTTCCAGTTTATAAATATACAGGCTAACAATCGAGTTTGTAATCTGGCAATAAAAGGTGGGGAATTAAAATAATTATTTTAATTCTTGAATACCTAACTGCCAACAAAATACAGAACTCAAATAATATATAAATATATATATTACCCAAGATGATATTGCAAGTATCTTTCGGAAAAGAAATCGAGACAAGTTCCAAAGTGCAACAAATATCGTCTAAGTATATGAAATACATTATTCACTTAATTAACCTCCTAATTTTCAGAATACAAAAGAAAGACATGGACCGGGAACCAAGATTATTTATTTAAACCCTAGTTGTCAAAGCACAAATAAACCTTTCAAATGGAAAATAGTCATGAAATGGGAATGATTTTTCATTCCCAATAAAGTACAATAAAATATACTCATAACTTGCAAATCAACAAGATATTTGAACAAGGATTCTTTTTCCTTTTAAAGGAAACTTGAAAACCGAAATCTAAGTGATGATCTGAATTTTCAAATTTCTGAGGAGCAGCTCAAAACCACAAATCCAAGTTTGAATCCAAACTCAAATCAACTAACTATGAATCTAACATTATGCCCTATGCTCTCTTTTCCTTTTCCTGGAAATCCACAGCCGCTACTGTTCTCTGCCAGCCAGCTGCGAATTTTTACTGTTACTAATTTAATTTTTTTTAATTTACAAAACTAATTTTCGATTTGGGCTATTTGCAGAACTACCCTCTTGCCGCCGTGGGCTACGGCGGTATTTAAAAACCGCCGTGGCCCACGGCGGCGAATGGCATCCCCGTCAGGCGCGGCTAACGGCGCCGGCCGCCGTTAGCCCGGGGAGGCCACGTGGCCTTGCCGCCCTAGGGGACGGCGGCGAATGCAATTGCATTCGCCGTCGTCCCCCAGGGCGGGTTATAGCCAATCGCCGCCCTGGGGGAGGGCGGTTTTTAGCCCTACCCTATAAAATCCCTTCCCGCACTCGCCGCGCGTCATTTCTCCCTTCCGCCTCCAGCGTTCGTCCAATAGAGCTGAGGGAAAGAAGGAGCAGTACAGCGGCGAAGCCCTCACAGATTTTTTAGCCGAATCCAGGTATTTTTTTGCTCTCCCTCCATTATGTAGTCAATTTTTTAGACAAATGTTAATTAGTACTAGACGCGTAGTGTAATACCCGATATAGTATGAAAATATTAGCGGTTTGGCATAACCATCTGTCGATGCTTTGCACCGGCAATAAAACTATGGGGCTACTCGGCGAGGGTGAATTCGGTGGACTGCAGAGGAACACAAGAGAATTATACTGGTTCAGGCCCTCAAGATGAGGTAATACCCTACGTCCAGTTGAGGTGTTATTCCTCTGAGGTGTATGTAGATCGATGATCTGGTTGTTCTGTTGTGCTTGCCCTGAGGGGCGCCCTGCCTCCCTTTATATACTAGGGGACAGGGGTACATGATAAGGATCCCAGTCGGATACGACCAAGGGATTTCCTTCTTAGAGATAGAATCCTATCCAACTAAGACTATGTTTCCTTATTATACAAGGTACAGCCTGCCGGGTGCTATCTTATCTCTAATTACATGGTCTGGCCCATCCTCTATCCGAGTGGCCCATGTACTGGTAATGAGGTACCCGGGGCCCATGGCCTCCACAGTAGCCCCTGAGACCTTCATAGTTGAGTCACAGCTGATGCCGAGTGCTCGTCCTCCACGGTGAAGGTTGCCCGAGTGCATTGCGCCCGAGTACTCTTTGTCCGAGTAAGTCTTCTCCCGAGTCCTGCTTCATGTCAGCTGGCCGCGAGGCTATGAAGGGCTTCATGTGGATATATGAATAGTGTGCGCCGAATAGGCACACCTATTAGGTGTAGCCCCCGACTTTGTGCTTAATTGTGAAGACAATTAAACATAAAGTCGAAGATCTTTAACCTAGAAGTCCTTCCCGAGTAGATTACTTCGGGTATTTGTGACTCTTCGGTATCATGTCAACCGGAATAAACTTTATAGTCTTGCCGAGTAGAAGACTACTCGTATGTAGGACTCTTCGACTTGATGTCAGTCGGAATATGAGTTTATAGTCTTTTCCGAGTGGCGTCCCACTCAAAAGTTAGACTCTTCCGCTTCATGTCAGCGGGAACAAAGATTTATAGTCTCTCCCGAGTAGTGCACTACTCGAAAGTTAGACTCTTCAGCGTCATGTCGGCTGGAATAATGTTGCTCATGGCAACTGGTGGCCACGCATGTAGGCCGAGTACCACTTATGAAATGAAAATAAAATCCATGGCGGTAGCTTGCAGGTTGTACTCGAGAAAGATACCTGCATCTACCAATTTTAATGAAGACCAGCTTGCGATCCTTATAAGGATATATCCTCGAAACCTGATGGATAAACAGATACCCAAACATATATGTTTAGCAATAAGGCTCTCATGAAGTGTACCTGTTTATCTCATCGGCTCCTGTTAGCAGCACCAGCACTATAATTTCAACTCAGCCTGCGGAAGGCCCACATGGAGCATGCTACTGTAGGAACTCATATCTTATTGGCCCAGTGCAGACGATGTAGGCCCAAGCCCATTTAGTCGACATTGGCTCTACAAAAAGATGAGGAGAGAGAAAAAGATTCCGTCGTCTTCCCCAAATCAGCCAATCTCTTCATCTTCCACCTTCGCGCCGAACGTTTCGCCTCTCGCCCGGCTAGGGTTAGCCACTGCTATTCCCCACCCGAACTCGGACGATTTCAATCCTCCCAGTTTGCTCCAAGCCCCCGATTTGCTTTTCCCCAAACCTCATCGCCTCCAGTCATGCCGAAGGTTTCGGATCTTGCGGGGGCGCCGGGAAGTTCTTGGCCAGTGTCGGATTGCGGCTCGGTGAAGCTGAAGCGGCTGGAGAATGAGCTGAAGTTGCCCAGCCAGGAGGTGATTCGCTGGCGGCCGGCTAGGGATGAGTCGAGCCCGAATCCCCGGCCCGGAGAGACGGTAGTTTTCGCCTCCTTTTTCGATCGAGGCTTGTGCCTTCCGTCTTCTGATTTTTTCCGCCGTATCCTCTACTTTTACGAGCTGGAGTTGGTACATCTGAACCCCAACTCCATTCTTCAGATCTCTATATTTGTTACCCTTTGCGAGTGCTTCTTGGGCGTCAAACCCCATTTCATCCTCTTCCGACACCTGTTCCATATCAAACCTCAACCCTCCAAGAGCAATATCAATGTGATTGGAGGGGCTGGTCTTCAATTGAGGAGCGACGGGAAGAAAACGTATATCGATCTGCCCTTGAAATCTTCTCTGAAGGGCTGGCACAAGGAGTGGTTTTATTGTGCCGATCTGGCTCCTTCTTGCGCCCGTTTACTGGTATGCCGCCGACGGTGTTGCCAAGCTGGACCGCGGAGCCGACCTTTGAAGAATTGGGCCAGGCGCATATATTGTTGACGAAGATAGATGACCTCAAGAAGGCCAGCTTGACGGGTCCTTGGGGGGCTCGTCGCTTCCTGACAAGGCATGTTCAGCCGCTGAAGCTTAGGAGCTCATTCGGCTAGGCCTTCAAAGGCAAAAATGATCCTAACCGAGTGAGCAACGAGTCGGTGGACAAGAAGGAGGTGACGGCGACCTTGTTCGGCTATTTCTCTGAAGGGGTGATCGCGACCGAGGACGACAAGTGCCGGATTGCGGCCTATAGCTTCATTCGGCCTCGGACCAAGGTAACCTTTAACCTTCCTTTGTGACGAATGCCCGCAAAACCGTAGTCGTTTAGCATATCATGACGCATTTGGTTGACTCGCTTGTAGTGGCATGAAGAATTTGATGAGGACTCCCGTCCGTTGTCGGCGGTCACGTCGAAGAAGAGGCCAAGGAGTCCCTCTGCTGCCCAACCCGGCTCTAAGAGAGCGGGGAAGAAGCCGATTTTATATCGGGGCGAGGGGGCCATGACGGCGCGCGTCGTGAGCGGTAGCTTGAAAATAAAGGACACCGCTGCCGCAACACCCACGCGGTCAAGTCCCAGGCTCAGACCTGCGGGTTCGAGCCCAGCGTTGCCGAGCCCGGTGGCGGCGCCACCAAGGGGCCGGCTAGAGCAGAGGCCGCCTGGGGCGAAGACGCCCGAGCCGACCATACCAGAGTCGGGGCCGACTCGGGTTGATACGCCTCCGCCGACGATGACGCCGACCAGGCCGACTGCCGGAGCTAGCGCTCCGCCGGGGGGGGGGCCGCCCGGCAAGAAGCTGAGGTTCTCCAAGAGGTACGCTGCTCCGGGTCTTCTGTAGTCTTTGTGTGTTGAAGTAACGTCTTGATGTCTTGGTTCGTCGTGCAGGAAGCGGGCCGATATTGATCTCAAGGAGGTCGACCGTCTGTCCACTGATGAGCCTGCCCCAGCTGAGCCAGCGGCCGCGAACACACCTGTCGAGCCGGTGGCCGACCCCGGTCGCTGAGACCGAGGCGGCTCCGACTACAGGGCGCTGCCGCCACCCGACGAGCGGTGGCTGCTGAAACTGAGGCCCCCAGCCCCCGGGCGCCGCACGTCGCGGAATGCCGCGGACGGAGCCCGAGCCGGTCCCCGAAGTCGTGGGGGAGGGCGGTGCCGAGGTCAAGACCCCGTCACCGTTGTGGTTATCATCGTCACCATCGCCCCCGCCACCGCCGCCGGAGATCCCACACCTGCCTCGGATCGAAGCTCCCCCACGTGCGATGCCCCGGACCTTTACGTGGACAGCTCGCGACGGTACTGTGAAAAGCTTCAGGCTCGATGAAGTCGTCGCAAGGAGGGAGTGCGAAAGCCTGCTTCGCGCCGCCATCAGCGGGTCCCAAGGGGTCGCGGTATGGTTCTTGTAGTAGAGCTCCAGCAATCTTCTTATTTTGAAGTTTGACTCCGTCTTCGATCCGTCTTTTATCCCGAACAGAAGCTTGTCGACCGCAACGAGGCGATGGTGGAATCTTGGTCGAAGTAGCCCCCACCTCGCAGAGTTGGAAATCAGCTCCGGGCCTTAAAGGCCGAGATGAGAGAAGCGTCATGCGGGGAGGGAGGCCTGGCTAAGAGTAGCGCCGATCAGCTCAGGGCGGAGACATGGGCCCTAGCCGGAAAGATCAGAGGTAAAATCCTCGGGTATATCTTTCCGGACTGAACCGTTGAATGTATTCGTCAGCTGCGCTGTTCTCGACTGCCCAGCTATGTCACAGACTGCACGGTTGAGCTCTTGGCTAATCTGTGGTTGCAGACCTCGAAGCGGAGTTGAAGGCCCGAACAGAGAGGGAATCGTAGCTGAAGGAGGCCGAAGAAGCCAAGGCCGAGCTCGAGAAGGTCAAGGCCGACCTGACAAAGGCCAACACCGAGCTTGACCGGAGAAGTCCCGAGTTGGAAAAGGCCGTCGTCAAGCTCGTAAGGAGAAGGCTGAACTGGAGAAGACCATGCCGGGTGGGAGGGCCGACTACGAAGTATAGTCTCAACCCAACTGTGATCTTGGCCAATCATTAAGTTATCCTGTGTATAGCCGATTTTGACAAGTTACTTGCCGTTGATCTGGGCAGACATGAGAGCCAATGTCCGGGCCCAGTATCAGTTCTACACGGAGGAGGATAAGGGTTGATCAGGGAGTCCACGGGAGGCCCTTGTTGGGTCGCGTGAAAGGGCTCCTTGACCTTATGATCCCGCCCAGTGGGGACCAGCTGCAGCAGAATCCTCAGATAGTGGGGCGTCTCGAGGTATGGGCGCCGAGTGCCTTGAAAAGGTACTCGGATGAGCGTGTTATGCGGCGGCGTGGCCAGAAAAAACCCTGGCGATGACCCAATCCATATACCCTAGGCGGGATATTGAGGCCATCGGGAGGGGTTTGCCGAAGAAGAGGACGACGCCAGAGGAGGCGCTGGAGCTAATCGCCGGGCGAAGCCGACTGCAGAAATACCCGAGACTGGGTTCTGTAAGGGCAGCAAGTTATGTAGTCGGATCATATAAATTGTGTAAACAAGCATTGTGTAAATTGTGTTGCAATGCGCAGCTTATTTTCAGTTTGTCTTCGCTTACTTCCGTGTAGTATCCAGTCTA
>RYFJ01002870.1:0-70798 GCA_003991445.1 Oryza meyeriana var. granulata
CAGTCGTATGGTTATTATGAGAATCCTTCATATTTGCCTTGGGAAGAGCTACATCTGTAGGTAATATTTTGAGTACTCGTTTAACATTAATATGCAAAGAAAGGACATAATGTGAAAAATTGAGCTGGAATGGTGATTCACAATAAGCAAGAAACAGTACTGGCATTAACTATGAAATAATGACAGAAATGGATTGAAGCATAAGGAAACTAGCATAAAGAGCTCCACAAATCTACACTCATTTCTTGTCTACATTCATCCACCATTTTTTAAGCTTGTTTATTTTAAGAGGTCACTAGTTTGTTTTCTTGCAGTTGTATACAATGGCATCCATGATTAATGATCGTTAAGTGTTAAAGAATGACTACTTTACCATCTGATGCAACATGCGACCACAGTTAGTTAAATAGCGGTTTCTCAGACGCTTAATATAATAAACAGAATGTTATATGGTGAAACCCTAGTGAGTATAGAGTGACAAGTTATGGGAAATAAAGCTGACTACAACAGCATTACACTGGCAAGAATAAATAAAAACTTGACTTCCGGATAACAGAAAGATTGGTTGAAATCACAACATCTTACATCTAGGAAGAAGTAATTTTCGGTGAGCAACAAACTAGGAAAGCTTAGCTGATGACAATTAATATTGTATACCAACATTGTTCTTTGTTATTCGACAGTTTGTATATTCAATTCTCTACATTGTCCAGAAGGCTTCCTGAGGGAATTGATTCTTTCTGATGCCATCATACGTTTCATAATTTTTTGTCCTTGGTTTAGATTCAGTTTCTTCCTTTTTGATCTTAAAATCTTGAATAGTATTAGTTGAGATGGGGCAGCTTGCATATGGATATCTGCCCTTTCAAAAGCTTCCACGATGAGTTGAGTTGCTTGAAGTTAAAGGGCTTGCTCTAAGTCGATTTGGTTATCACCTGTGCATAGTAACACATCAGAATACTGATTCTAATAGCCATTAGAACATAAGATTCAATATGGGCATTCAAGACGTGTAAAACTTTTAACTTGTGTGTCTCCCAATAACATAGAATTTTCATTGGGGTCTGCATCTGGCAAAGGATATCACCTGGAGCGGGGTTTTTGGATATAATATGCAGAGTTACATCAGGTTGAAGATACTTTGCATGTCTTCTCTAATACGCAAATTCCTCACAGTTCAGTGCTCCACACTGTTGTACGCACACGCTTCTCTACCTTAGCAAAATCCATTTGAGCACTCTCATCAACTTTAGCTCATCTATCTTCAGACATTTCTCATCCTCATCTCTCAGCCAACATTCTCACACCTCTCCACCATCTTTTTCTCCCTCAAGTTTCTTGAGTTGTTGCTCCTTCAGATACTTTTTCCTAGCCTCTTCTCTAGCTTCATAATCCGCAATAACACGAGTGTATGTCGATGGGTCATAACCATTCCAGCGATCACGCTTTCCATCATAATCTAGTTCAAATGACTCCACTTTCTCATCTGGTGCTATGTTGATGTTAGTCCATTTAGCTCCCACACTGCGAGGTCGCTCCATGCATGATTTTTTGTCATGAGTCATGGCTCCACAGCTGGAACATAAAGATAGTTCTACATTAGACAAGCTGGTCTGGGCAGGCTAAAGTAACCGAGGTAAAAAAAACCTTAAACATTGTAAAGTGCACAAATTTTCTTTACCCTGAAGAGACTTTTCAAAACAACAGTTACTACATTCTGAAAACAAGACACCCAACCATTCTGCATATTTATGATGCAACCCTGACTAAATAAATGGACTGCTAAAAACTTTATGATTAAATGCAATGGACATAAGAAATGGCATGCACTTACTTCTCACATGCTCCTTTTCTGTACTTGTTAGCCTGGAAAAGCTTAGCACCCCTATCGTACCACGACTTGGTGTAGTTTGGATCCGACTTCCAATTCCGTTGATGCTTCAAACTCTGAAACCCATAAAACCAACAAGAAGTCAGAACTTCCACAAACCAAAAATCACTTGAATCATAAAAGTAAAAATTTTGGTAGACAAGCTGCAACTTACCGGCTTTATCAGCAGCGTTAAGATACCTACATCATGGAGCCGAGGACATGTACTGGGGGATGTGGGGATTGATCTCCTTTCCATCCTCATCGACCTCGGCGGGCGCGAGCCCAGCCTTCCTCGCCTCCTCGAGCTCGAGCTGCTTCCGGTGGTCCTCTCTGGACTTAAACGAGACTGCAGAAAATGCGAAATCACAGCAATAAGAGATCGCCACGGAAATTTTGCCGCACCAACAGCAATCAGAAACAGCCCCGATCCCCAAATCAGTCCTCCACGGCTCTACGAAAACCCAATTTCCGTTGAATCGAAGCGAAATCACCCCGTAGAATAACACCCTAGATCCTAATGCTAGACTAGGAATACTAGATCGATCCACGCGGTTTTAGCAACCGAGAAAAAGGATCGAGCTAGGGTTAGGGTTACGAGATGCTAGGTAGACTCACCTGAAGCGGTCGCCATGGCGCTCCTCTCCGGCTAGCTCCGCTTCGCCGGCAGGGGAGGAGGGGCCCAGGAAGCGCGAGTCGACGCGGCGGCGAACGGGGCGAGATAACTCGGCGACGAGGAGAGTAACGGGGAACGCGAGAGGATGACGACGAAACGAATCGGAAGACCTTTTCTCCTCGCAGAACAGTCCTGGGCCCTACATGGCGGCGGCCGAAGCGGTTACCGCCATTTACGTGGGCCTAAGGCCTAGTAGGCCCATTTTTTTGTTGGGCCTAACTCATTTGGGCCCATGAGGAGTCTTGTGGGCCCAACCCCACCACCTTCCACGACGACCTCCCCAGATAGACCTTTGCGCTTTGCTTCCATGGCTAGGTGGTTCGATTGGCTTCCTCGCCGCCGTCGCGTGCAAGGCTTACAACCCTAGCCATCAAAACCCCAATGGCGACGGCGACGGCGGCGGCCGCTCCGGCAGCGGTGGTGCCCGCGCTCGTGTCCCCCTTGTCCCGCCGCGCCTTCTTCCCGCTCCCTCGGCGCGCGGGCCCCAAATCGCTTCGGTAAATTCACTTCGCCGCTTTTTGGATGGGGAGGGATTTATTTGCGTGTTTTTTGAAATTTTTGGGGTGCGCTGAAGGCTCCTCGCGCCAGCGGCGAGGAGCCGTGGCTTGGTCGTTGTGGCGGCGGATGCGGCAGCGGCGGCAGGGGGCGCGGAGTTCAGCGACGAGGAGAATCCATATGAGGTGGAAGCTGAAATGAGCGGTTTTTCTTATCTTGTTTGTTCGCTAGCTGAACTTGTGTTTTGATTTATTTTTTTTTCCTTTTTGTGCTGTTGGGTGTTAGGTTCTGGGCATTACCCCGCTTGATAGCTTCGACCACATGAAACTGGCCTACAAGAGGAAGCACAAGGAAGCGGAGGAGACTGGCGATGAGTACTACCTGGCTAAGGTTCTGTAGTGTGCAGAGATTGTATGTTTGGGCCTGCAATGTTACTGTTATTTTGTTGCTCGGCACTGATGATATATACTTGCTGCGGCTTCAGTTGGAGAAGGCATACGACACTGTGATGATGCAGCAGCTGCAGTATAGGAAGAAAGGGGTAACATATGGTTCAGTTCAGGTCAGGTGCTATGCACGCAGAGACACTTACAAACTACAAGATTTAGAGTGCTTTCTCTAAATGTTTACACATCCTATTTGCAAAAGAAACAAGGTTTATGCAATAGTGTTAGATTTGCTAGTGCAATTGTACCAATAAAACGGAGGCAACTAACTAACACATGCTATAAGTGGCACCATCATGCACAAGTAGTGTTTATGGAAAATAAAGGGGACCAATTACCACTGCATTGAAAATATAAGAAAACTTTAGAAATGGATAGAGGATCAAACAAGGCAACAGCTGTTACTATATCCAGTCACCTAGTACAGTTAGTTTATCCACAAGCATTTTTTGTTGTTCTTTTGATAAACTAGTAGCTCAAAGTTGTCTACATCATTTCTACTAGTACAATCTATATTCTCCACTTGTAATGATTTTATTCATCAGTGCCCTGATTTTCATTCCTACTGTCAGGTGTCAAAGGATATCAAGTATGCTGATAATCAGCCAATAGTTCCTTGGGGACCTAGGTACCTTTTTACTCAAGTTTAATATTAGAATACTATATTTCATTAGTCCATTGATAATCTATATTTGGGTATACTTGATTGATGTGACTCATATTATGGAAAATAACAAACTTCTATCTTTCACATAAACATGAGCATGAAGATTTGGTAGACATCTATAAGAAATTTGAATTGTTGTTTCTCGGTGAAGTGAATGAGGCTGAAAGACAGGCCTATCCTACAAGCTTTGCCCTATTCAATTTTGCTTTCCTCTGTCTGTGTTTTGTTTCGATTTCCATCTTATAAAACAAGCATTATACATGAGCAATGAAATTTCTGATGTTCTAGTTCTAAATGGGCAGCGAAATTGTTGAGAAGGATATGCACATAGAATGCTTATTATTAAAACTAAAAAGGAGCATCCATGTGAATCTAATAACTAGTGATTGATATATTCTTCTTGCAGATCCTCCAAATCAACAGTAAAGGACATGCGCATCAATTTAGGGATATCAGCAGCAACTGTATGCAGCTCTTCTCTTAATTTTAGCACATGCCTAGCAATTAGTGATATAATTCTGACCCTTTTTTTTTCTTTTATGCACTTTTGTGTGGCTTTGTCTTTTATATCTGCAAGAGCTCTATATCATAATTGTTATAACATAATCTATCTCTTTTTAAAGATATTAATGCTTTGGGGTTTGCTTATAAGTTCGGAGCATGCTTCTGTGCAGTTTAATATTTTTGTAGTATGTTAGTTTTGAAAATGTGTACTGCTCTCGTTGTTATGTTCTCACCATTGTATCGTTGTGCCCCAGTCCAAAATAGATGTTGCTTTAGCCTAAACAAGCTTTTGTTCAGATACTTTGTTTTTGTTTTATCTACAGTAATGTTTCTGAGCTCAAAGGTATATAAAACCTACTGTCACTATTAGACAATATAACGTTACATATGTTTTTGTTCTAGACAATAATGCTTTGAGGATATCTCTATCTCAATGGTTATGATTTCTTGCAAAAGATTTTTATTTGTACTATCCTGCAGGTTCTTTGGATAGCTATCATGGGCAATGCGGATTGGAAGCCATTGCAGTTCCTATGTTTTGGTTTCTTCTACAGAATACTTCAAAAGCTAAGGGCTACCGAACCACCAATAACACCAATATATAACGTGAGACTATTTCTTAGTCACCTCCATTTACCTTTTCATGATAGTGTAATTTGCACATTTTACTGTTAGAGTGATGTGCTGCTGTTTGCTAGCTTCCATAATTATCAGTTTTTTTGTCAAACATAATTAATGTAGTTTTACTGAACTTAATTGATTTTGTTTCCTTCTGGTGTCTGATTTTGTTGTAAACTAAAAGGTAATTGCCTTATCATTTATAAACCAAAAGCAGATACGTGGAATTTGTTTCTCGAAAGCTTCTGTAACTTTTCAAATGGGGGTGGTACTTGTTGATGATAAGTACCATCATGAAGTTATTTTATATTAATCATCTTGTGACCGTTGTTTGAAATGATTAGACAATAGTCATATGATCACGTTCTGGTGCTTTCTGCAGGAGTATGGAGAGGTTGAAGGACGTGGAATACGAATGGCAAAACGAGTAGTTCGTGCTTTGGGTTTGATATTTGGATGTGTATTTGCTGCATCATTGGTAAGCAACGCTTCATTTTTCTTGATCTGATGCTACAATGTTATCTACCTATTGTAATGCTTTATCAGTCACCTTTTGGTTTGGTTGTCTTTGTATGAATCTTCCCAGGGTTATACAGCAGCTGTTAACGTGATTGAGTTTTCATGGCAATACACTCCACGTATTGTTTATTACTATCAGGTATAATAAATTACGTGCTTTCTTTTAATAACAAATGCAAAGTTTTGTAGATATATCAGCTCTGGTTAGAACTATCACACCTACTATTATATATCAAGAAAGGTAAACTAGTTGCCTGGTGATTTCTTCCAGGAGTTGATTGTTACAGCAGCTACCTCCATTCTTCTGTACATCACAGCCTCATACTACCGGTAAACAAACAATGGGGAATTTGCGGTCTGGTTAAAAGAACCATGTGATTTTAGGATGAGCTGAGATTCGGTGAGTGTGGCACACTTATGGACTGGTGTTACCTCAGGCATTAATGGAAAGTCAAGAGTTCACAAATTTTGAAGTATACTTGGGCTGGCTTTTGAGTTAGATACTATGGAGTTCTGCGCTTTTATTTGCATAGTTATGAACCTCCTCGCTGGACGGAAGGCTTTGGCTGATGAAAAGAAATCGGTGTTCATATTTTAACAGAAATGTAATGTATGAGATTATATCAGATTCTAATGTGAGAATATTTCTTAGTCACCTCCATTTACCTTCAAACTTTATGAGTACTTTCAGGCTTCAGCGGTATACTTGCGTTATGTTTTGCGCCCATCACACTTTTATGTTGAGCTGCATCTCTGATTGCCATGTGGCAGAAACATAATCTTTCCATACATGTAATATTAACCAAGTAAACTAATTTGATATTTTCGGATACTGTTATTTAAACAAACTTTATAGCAGATAGAGACCCCATGTTGTCACTGTTCACCGCTTTCCACCATTGTCAGTTAAAATATGGAAATTCACTTAGCAGAACAATGGTGTCCAATGGCAAACAGTGCTGGTCAGTTACCAAAGATCACCTGGTAATGCTCGATCACCATCAAATTTCACCTCAATCAGGCGCACTTGCGAAGACAAATAAGCTTATTATTTCTCAATTAGCTACAAAAAATGGCATGAGTTTTCTCTCACGAGATTGACATAAGAATTCCGCAGAAAAATAAATTTTACATACTCATATACACGATCCAAAAACGCATAACCAATCTGGATTCTAACACTCAACACAATCGGCGTGAAGCTACAAATATTGCCAATCCGGCAGTCAGGGCAATGAACCATTGTTACCAAGCCCAGCTATCATGCCTGTAAATGTGGCCACTGCAAATCCAAGCACCCCACCAGCAAAAACCTGAGAAAGGTAGCTTGAAATTATTAATATGTTTCACATATATGCTCGGAATCAGAATATCGTATAGGTATACAGGCAGAATACAATTGCTAACATATACTCCATTACTAACATGTACTATTGACTTCGTAAATTGCTAACATATACTCCGTAATTGCTTGACGTTCGAGCGACAGAGATCAAACCTGAGCAGGTGTGTGCCCAAGTAGTTCTCGCAGTGGTCTTGTTTCAGCCAGTGGATGCTCTGATGGAAGTTCATAGACAATTTGATTCAAGACCTAACATCTTAAAGTAGTTAGAACTGGAATGCAATTAAGCATCCATAGAATTAAAGAAATTCTTGACATATCCAACAGATAAATCAACGCCATCCTTTCCAACATATGATAAATGTTAGGAATAACATTGGCCATTAATCCAAATTATCACAAACATATTAAAGCATGTGCATATTTCAAATAGAACTCCACCCCCACCCCTCCCTTCTCTCTCTCCTGTATCACTTGGCAGGTAACACTTTCCCCTGCAAATGACTCGTGTCCTTTTGCTTTTAATTAAGCGGTAATAGAAACTTGAAAGATTCAGGTCATACCTCTGCTTGCTTCCCTGCATGTAGCCTTACACCAAAAGCATCATACATGACCTGCAAGTAATTGCCAAAATGTTAGCTTCGACCAAGTGAAAAGAACAATAATGCACAATGAAAATATGGTATGCTGCATTTCTGAAGCAGATGAATGTAAAATCCATAAGAATCACAATCAGTTCTTTGGGGATGCCACACTGCCAGACACAGGACACATGCAATCTTTAAGAAAGAGGCTAGCTGACAGCTGCTGTATTGTTGTGATGTCACCCATCTGCAACGACTGATTTTGTAGTGCCAATATATGTAGAACAATCATCGTGGTAACATGCTATTGTCCTTCGTTCCAATAGTTTAATTAACTACGCAAAGAAGACCTGGTCAATTAATCCGCGGATACATTTTCTGTTCTTCTCTGACATATTACAATCAAGCAAACCAAATATCGAAACTTTGCTGGCTTTCAGTGAAATTTCAGCTAGAAGTCATATTGCCTCGCAATTTCTTCACCTATGTACTGTACTTAAATAAAAAAATCGGATCAATATTCAAAATGCTATCTTGAAATCCAATCCGGGCTTAAAGTGAACTGAGCAGGTCGAGCAAATGGTGCAAAGAACATAATTTTACTCGTTGCCGACCAATCGACTTGTAAAATTCGAAAATTAGTAGTAATCAGATCCCCAGCCCATTGTCGAAAGCCAGAACATTTGGATTGGATGAACTAACCACGGACGCGAAGATGGCAGCGGTGGCGAAGAGGGAGCTGCCGAACCCCTCTTGCAACCCGACAGCCATGGCGAGCGCGACGACGGTGGCCGAGTGCGACGACGGCATCCCCCCAGACCCCACCAGCTGCTTCGCGTCCCACCGATTCTCCTGGTACCTACACCCACAGAATCGCAGATCCCGTCACGGAGAGCCCGGATCCAGGCGGCCGCCGATCAAGGCAGGAGGAGATAGGCGGCGTGACGTACCATGTGGTGAACACCTTGATGAACTGCGCGATGGCGCCGGCGAGGACGGCGGCGACGAGCGGGCAGTTGCCGAGCATGGCCACGTAGGCGAAGGACGACGCGCCAGCCGCCGCCGCCGCCGCCGGCGGCGTCAGCACGGAGCCGTCCCCGTCCCCCATGGAGCGGCCGGTTCCAGAAGCTCACGGATTCGGCGCGCGGCACGAAGCACCACCGCCGAGGCGCCGACCAGTCGACCGGCCGCCACTCGCCCACTCCTCGTCTTCGTCGTCCTCGTGGCGTGAGGTGGAATCGTCTTGTCTGCTCTGACCTCTGTGAGGTTCGTGGCTGTGACCGGCCGCGCGGAAGGTGGAGTTGCTACGGGCACCCGGGTCTGTCCGAGCTGGCATGGTGGGCCCGCCTAGTTGGTGACAGTTTGAGGCCAGCATTTCCTTCTACTCCGTGCTAAAAAAAAGCTTATAAATATACTCGTACTTTCTCTGTCTCAAAATAATAAAAACTAGTATTGAATGTGACACATACTAGTACTACGAATCTGAACACTACGAATCTAAACAGATAACTCAAAATAATAAAATCTAATACTAAATGTGACACATACTAGTACTATAAATCTAAACAGATCCATACTAGTAGTAGAATGATTTTATCCAGATTTATAGTACATATCCAATATTAGGTATTTTGAGACGAAAGGAGTACTACTTTGGATCTCTGATGAAATGCTAGTGGAACTTTCTCAATGAGTTGAAGTGAATTTCTGAAAATAATTTAGAAGAAGCTCCTGCCTTTCCTAAAAACAAGCTTAAAATTTTTAGAAATTTTATAAGTACACAAGCATGTAATGTAAAATTTTCTTAAAAAAGCATGTAATGTAAGATATTTTAAAAGAAGATCATACTTTTTCTATCTTTTAAAAGAAGATCATACTTTTTACTACTGTCATAAGTGTTTTTTTTAATGGGGACACTACTGGAAATTTCATATTTGTATAAAATATGCTGTTTTTTTAGTACTAAGACAACACATTTAACATTGTGAAAAATTTTGCATCATTAGTTTTCATCATCGAGTATAAGATTTAAATTTTATGACATAATATATATCAAGAAAGTTATCTCATGTCTCTACATGAGCATTTGGCAACAAGTGTTAAACAAGATATAACTTGTATAGACCGGTACAGACCTATTTTTTAAGGACAAAATATAGCGTATATAAATAATGAACTCTACAACAAAATATGCACACAACTCACGTATGAGGCAATTATTTGTGCTACATAAAAACACCTGCGTTGTGTGACCTAAACGAATTCATTCGTTTCTTGTTTGTTCCTGAGATTGCCATAAAGTAAAATGCACATGCAACTTCATACTTCTTAAAAACTCTGTATATTGCTCTTTGTAATATGTTATTTTAATGGATTTGCAAAAGGCTTTTTGTAATAGGTGCTTCTCACACATGAAGCCCTAGCCCCGAGGACACGCAACCGCCCTTATCACCGTCCACCCCAAAATCCAACGGCCAGGATATCCCCTCCCAACAAGCCGCAGCCCCCACCCCAATCCCCTCCTAGTCACTGCCAGGTGGGTCCTAGTATCAACTGGGCCCCACAGCTCAGCCACCGAGACACCTAAAACCGCCGGTTACAAATGGGCCCCACACTTTCGCGATTCGTGCCCCAAAGCTCGCGAGGAGGAGCTGATCAGCTGAAGCGAGGAGAGAGAAAGGGGGAGAGAGAGAGAGAGAGAGGAGAGGCGGAAGCCTAGCCGCCTCCTCTCGCCTCCTCCGTCCGCGCCGCCCTACGCCTCCTCCCTCAGCGCCCCCGCTCGAGGAGGGGAAGGGGTAGCTCTAGGCGTCGCGCGCCGCGGCGGGCGGGCGGCGGCGCCGGCGCCCGGGTGTGCCTGCGTGGAAGGCCTCGAGATCTCGCGGCGGCGCCGCCGGCTGGGGTGTGGTGGGGGCGGCGCTCGGTGAGTTCGCTCGATCTCTGGCCCGCGGGCGGTACCAATCGAGCTGCTTCGGCCTCCGGATTCGAGGGTTTTTGGGGGGCCGCCTTCTTCGTGGCGGCCGTGGAATAAGCTGGCCTCCTCCCCCTTCAGGGGTTAGGGTTAGGTCTTGAGAAATTGCGGCGGATTTTTGGTCCGGCCGGGGCATCGGTTGTGCGGGGTTTGCACGCAATGATGGGGAAGACGCAGAAGTTCTCCAAGGGCCACCCGCTTGGCTTTGTGCCAGATTACCGGCACGGGGTGGAGACGGTGGGGGAGTCGAAGGGTTGTATCGGGAGCCCGGAGCGGATTGATTCAGGGAGCTCGTGTGCTGTACCAAAGAGGAAATGTGGAATCCTGAATACAGAGGATGGAGGAGAGTTTCCAGGGTTCAATGTGCCACGGGATGTCTTCATGCTGCCGAGGATGTCGTCTTCAGATAAAAAGGACCTCGAGATGAGGCTCCGTAAGGAGCTCGAGCAGGTTAAGGCCCTCCAGAGTAGGCTGTTTCTGAGACCGGCTGCAGTGAGCATGAATGGTGGGGCGGCATCAGCTTCTGGAGATGTATTTGCAAAGAGAAACGATGGGAAGCTTAAACGGAGCAATTCAGTGCAGTCTGGCAGAGGGGTGCCCCCATCGGCTGCCTCACCTGTGGTCAGGTCTACCAACTATGCAGAAGCTTTTAAACAATGTGGCAACCTTCTGAAGAACATCTTCAAGCATCAGTGGGCTGGTCCGTTCCTTGTGCCAGTTGATGCTGTCAAGTTGAACATTCCTGATTATTTTGACATAATCAAGAAGCCAATGGATTTGGGTACCATCGAGAAAAAGTTGAATGCAGGCATGTACTCTACACCTTGGGATTTTGCTGCAGATGTGAGGCTTACTTTTGACAATGCTATGACTTATAACCCAATCAATAATGATGTTCATTTAATGGCCAGAACTTTGAGTCGTTTATTTGAAACTAGATGGAAGTTTATCAAAAAGAAGCTTCCTTCACTAGATGATAAGTTATCTGTAAGAAGAGAGCCATCAAAAAATGGTGCAGTTAAGAAAGATACCATTGAAAAAGATTACCCTTCTGAGAAAAAGCACTCAACAAAAGGTGCACACAAGAAAGATATCTTTAAAAAAGATGCTGCTGCGACTAAGCCAGTTTTGCAACCAAAGAAGAGAAAAGCCTCTCCCTTGGTTCAGGATGCTCTTAAAATACCTGTACTAGAAGCTGATAAGGTGATTGAGGATGCTCAAGTGGTACAGACTTCTAAAGAGATTATGACAGATGAACAAAAGTATGACCTAAGCGTAAGACTTCAATCATATGGTGGATTGATTCCAAATCATATAGTTGATTTCATAAGGAGCCACCTTCCTGATGATAATGAGGGTGATGAAGACGAGTTAGAGCTCGACATGAATGCCCTCAGTGATAGTACATTGTTTGAACTACAGAAGCTTCTTGATGGCTATGATAGGGTAAATCAGTCAGGAAACCCTACAAAAGATGAGCCTTGTGAGGTTGAGGTGGGTGCTGTTGTATTATAGATCAATTTTTCATCGGTTAATTAGCTGAGTACTATTTTCCAATCTGTTTGGCAGTTTCAAAGTGAATATGGGGTTAGCAACTCATCAGTGCATCATGAAGAAGGTGTATATCTCGTTCGTTGTTTGTTTATGATACTTATTGCTGTTGTGATTTTAAACTTTTATATGCATGTTTGTAGGCAATGAGCTCATTGAAGAAGATGTTGATATTGGTGGGAATGATCTTCCACCTTTAATATATCCTCCTGCAGCATTTGAAAGTGAAACTGCAGAAAGAAGCAGCAAGCATAGCACTTCTAGCAGTTCTAGTAGTGATTCAGAATCATTCTCCAGTGGTATGTATGCTTATGGAGTCCATTATTGTTTTATCTTCACTAGTTACAGTCGCCAACTTTCTGTTTTCACTTCTCTGATGCCAAGTTTAGTACTCCCTCCATCCCAAAATATAGCAACTTTTAGAGTTGGGCATGGGTATTAAGGAGAGGGACAAAAAGACTATACTACCCTTATTAATATGTCTTGGGCTTGGTGTCTTGGCTTGGTACAGAAAACGAGGCATAGGTCAATGTAGGGGTATTTTGGGTACTACATAGCAAAAGGTGCACTTTAGAAGCTAGAAGTTGTTATATTTTGGGACAAAATTTGAACCCTAGAAGTTGATATATTTTGGGACGGAGGGAGTAACACGTCATCAACAGCCCTAGTTTATATCCTTCCTTTACATTCTATGCCATGTTGTATGACACAAATTGATAGCCTTCTTGATATTGCCTGCCTTATTCCATGATGCTGTTTTAGTACTTGGTCTGTACATGTATATAGTTTACAAAGTAGATGGATGGAAGTTCAACACCTTAACTTGTGATCTTATTGATATCACTGGACTTCTTGTTTAGTTCAGGCACTGCCCATGCTGAGTTTTATTTATAGCAATCCCATATTAGCCATTGGATTGCGCAAAAAAATAGCCTCAATGCGCATGTTTATGTGCTGCAAAAGTGGATAAACAAGTCACTTGAACATTCATGTTAGTGGGCAAGTATTGCAATGTTTTTTTGGCATTGATTCTTTTGGACTTTTCACTTTAGGTGCAAGCTAGTAATCGTTCCTTGTAAATAACAAGTTGTTGAAGAAAATGTGATTGTTAAAATCTTATACAGTAGATTTTTTAAAAATTATTGTGTTTCTTTTATTTTATTTTGCAACTCTATCTCTCAGATTAATATGGCATGATCATGATCTTTGCTCTCTGACAGCCCACAATTCATGTTTCTTTTTGTTCATATTGATGATCACATACCTTGAATATATATTTGCTTGAATCTGGACTGTAATGCCTCCTTATTTCCTCCTTGTTTCCCCTTTTGTTTGCCTGTGCAATTTTGTAAATGTTATCAAACCACACCATTATGTCAATCATGCTAGGTCTTGAACAAGTATGCATCTCTGATTCTATATAGGCTTTTTATTTACCCATAAAGTAGTATAGTTCTCACGCGTTGCAAACTTGCAGTGGTTCTGAACTTAAAGAAAAAATAACCAAATATAACAATCCAAATTCTAATAGATTGCACATGTAATATTCAATTAACCAGCTTTCTGCATACACAAATATGTAGTGGAACCTACATTGAGGCCACACACATTTCAATTAATTGATACCTTATTATACCCCCCTTGAAGGAAATGATATTTGATTTTATGGCTTCTTGTATCTCATGTTTGTCTTGATGGCATATATATAACACCTAATTTATTGTTCCATTTAAATAACTAATCTAAACGGTCATTCTTTACTGGACTGACAGACTGGAACTTTACTGATCTCTTTATCACCTTTGAACATCAAAACTTAAATTCAACCATATATATGGAAGTCCCTAAGCTTCCTCTTGTTATGATTCTCCCTCTAGTCAGAAATAACTGATGTTTTGGACATTGACATGGTCTCAAAAATGCAACTTTGACCAGTACCATCTGTTGTAATATATTGTTAAATCCTAGGAAAGCCGTAATATGAAATCACATTTCAAGGCAAATCTTCATGTATCACCTTTTCATATATCACCTTTTGTAATTCTTTCTCTTTCTTTTCATTTTTTCATGTCCAATGCAGTGACATTTTTCTTTTCCTTCTTTACCTCTTCAGATTCAGATTCAAGTAGCTCTTCTGGAAGCGATCTGGATGTCAATGGTCCTCCACCAACTAGTGAGACCAAGGTGCTTATCTAAAAAATCTTAAGAATTTTGGCACATTAGTTGAGTTCTCTCAATGTTTCCCCTCTTTTTCACATGCAGGACAACACGCTGTCTGTGGTTAGGTTGGATCACGAAAACGGTATGGTGCTTCCCTTGGCATTTTGGAGATCAACCCAAACCTTCCTGCTGCATATAGACGCACATTAACTTCCTCATAGAGCCCAACGCATAATCAATTGCGCCACTTGATACAGTTGCAGTCCATCCATTAAACATTAACACCAATAACCTTTCTGTTCTTTTGAGCTGAACAGGCAATAAACTATTATTTTTTTACTATCTCAAGTGATCCTAAATGCTACATTATGCATTTATACTGAATCCATGTTGGCCAACAATTTTATACTGAATCCATGTTGGCCAACAAAATTGTTGAGACAACCTGGTTATCTTTAGCCAATTTATTCAGACTTGTTTTAACACACCAAATATCAAACCATGGTGATCAGCTTACATGCTGGGTTCATTATTGTGTATAGGACACCCAAACAAATCTAACTCACTTTTAGGTTCATTTTAACTATCGTATGTCAAGCAGTAAGGAGTAGTTGATGTATAGAATGCATTTCATGTGTGGGGTCTATTGTTGGGTGTTGCTGCGTAGGACAGTAAACCAAAATTTACCCTTCTTACCCCACCAAATATCACACTTTCTGAGAAATGGTGTATCCAGATATTATTACACATGGGTCGATCGTGTGGTGTAATGTGTACGTGTTAGGCTGTTAGCCTGTTAGCTTTGGTCAATTCATTTGAATATCTTTTGTACACCGTTTGAACTTTTATGTAACTGTCATATGTATGGAGCATTTTATAGGAACAACGACGGGAGATTTGAGAGGCCCCAAGCCTGCTGAACTTTTTATGCATAGTTTTGTCTGAACTTTTGCAATTCTAGATTTGTGTCTTGTGTACTGTAACTTCTTCCTCTTATGATTGCAGATCCACTGAACACGTCTAATCTACCGCAGCAAAGTAGTGATCCTGTACCTATTTCTGCTGACAATGAAGGTAAGAATGGATTTTTGTAATGGTCTCATTGAATACTCAAAGCCTCTTTGCTGGACAAAATTGGTTCCCTTATCAGTTTTCATCTATAAATATTTCAGGGGAGAATGTGTCGGAGAAACAGGTCTCCCCTGGAAAGCAGTACCGAGCTGCTGTGTTGTTAAACCGCTTTGCTGAGACTATTTTTAAGGCTCGTGAGAAAACTCTTGATCAGGTGTGTTGGAATTTTTTTATTGAGAGCATTGTTGCCTGTCCTCCAGCTGATGACATTGTTAATAAGCTTCATGTGATATTATTAATATCAGGTTGCAAAAAAGGATCCTGAGAAACTTCAACACGACATGGAGGAGCTTGAAAGGTTACGAAGAGAAGGTGAGAAGAAATTGATAACCTTTTGGCTGATAAGCCAAGTGCACTTCTGTGTATTGAGGCAGTCTCCATTACAGAGAGAGCTCGGTTACAAGCTGAGGCAAAAGCTGCCGAAGATGCTCGCAAGAGGGCTGAAGCAGCAGCAGCTGCTGAGGCTGCTGCAGAAGCTAAGCGGCAAAGAGAACGTGAGAGGGAAGCGGCTCGTAAAGCCTTGCAACAGGTAAATCAAGGATGAGATTCTGGATGGAAGCACTATGCTCTGTTAATATACATACTTTGAGTAAATACTGTTGACCCTGCAGATGGAGAAAACTGTAGACATCAATGAAGGAAACCTCTTTTTGAAAGATCTTGAAATGCTCGGAACCGTTACAACAGGTGAACAATTTCCCAGCTCTGTTGGTGAGACGAGTCCAAGTCATACGCCTGAAGCCCTTGGATTCCAACTGGGTAGCAACCCGTTAGAACAGCTTGGTTTGTATATGAAAAATGATGACGAAGAGGACGAGGAAGGTGAGTCTGCAGATGAACCAACGGTTGATGTTGAAGAGGGCGAAATAGATTGACATCTTACAGACCATTTTTGGATACATAAGGGTGTTGGGCATGACTGACGCAGACACTTGTGACGTTCCTGTCTGTACTGACCTTTGTGAACTGCAGTAATTTTGGGAGCCAAATGATAGGTCGGTAAATGTGTGTGGGAAACCATTCCGTCATGCATTCACTGTCAAATGAAGTGAAAGCTTTCTTGGAATGAGTTTATGGCCAGCCATGAAGTCGTCCGCAAGTGCTTTTCTGGATCTAAATAATTGGTTGTTTTGAGAGTGATGATCTTTTTGATGTGGAGAGGGGAGAGAGAGGAGGGGGGATGGGGGTTCCATGGCTTCAACACCTTATGTGTGAGCCATTTTTGAGATAGCTTTTTAGTGGCATTTGCTGTTGTGAATGTAATCTTGGAAACTGTACAAAAAGGATGACTGATAGATGGAAAACATTATCCTGAGCTATTTCGTGCATATTCTCATTTGAGAACTTGCCTGAGCAGTGCCTTTGATTAGTCTCTGTCAGAACAGTGGAGCGTCTGATAAGAGTGCCCATTGTGCATCCGTTTCATGGTACTTCGCAATTTCGACTTGGTATGGTTTTAGTTTGACCACTTCTATTTTACAAATAGACCTATAAGTATTAAAAAAATATATTATATCACTGAAGTATGTTACTACATAGCAAATACAAACATAAATCCTGTTTATTGTAACCAAACATAAATCCTGTTTATCGTAACCAAACGATTTAAAAGATATCAGTGGTCAAATAATAACCGTTGCCAGTTAAAATTGCCAAATATTATGAAATGGAGGGTGTACTAGGTTTCATCCAGATGTATCTATGTGACATCCTTACTGCCGAAGAGTTCTCTTGTGTAACTGGAGGTAAAATAGAGAGGTGATGTTTGTAAACAAGTTTTCGTAGGTGTATAATTTGGTTATCGTTGGCAATCAGTGATGTGAGTGGTTGCTATTGGGAGGCGACCATCTTAGTTTCTGAGAATCTTTCAGGTTCCTGTCATGCCAATACGAGGATGGTCGCATTCTCTTCATCCAAATATTGGCTGGACCCTTGTTGAATCTTCAATTATATTGATTTGTTGTATCAGGATTGCTTGAAAACTTCAAACCAAAGGCATATTCAGCGTTTTTTGCCCCGAAATTCCATTAGGGTAAAGGCAGTAAGCTAGGAGTAGAACTGGACCTAGTTTCAAGCTTTGGCAGTATCCATTAGGGTGATCATCCGAAGTGTGCAGTAGATTCAGAACAGAATGCAAAGATTCAGAAAAGAAAGACGTCACATGTGTTAAATTTACAACCGCAGATAACTGGAAAGCAAAAGAATCGGCCAGTATTTAGCCATCCCTTTTATCTTTCTGCACACGGTTTCCAGGTTCAACCTACAGTGTAGTAGTAGACAGATAAAAAATACAGTATGATTAACCCAACCACAATTCACAAACACAACCTGTCTGTCTTTAATTAAGCTGTAATTAACGACTGATGCATGACACGTCTCAAAGATCATCGTCGTAGTGACAATGTCTGAAATCGATGTTGAGCCTTTTTCTTCCTTGTTGCACACTTGCACTACAAAAACTGGTTTCATGTATGTTCACGAGATCACGACAATGAACATGTAATCTACGAGTAGAACTTGTATGTCTTGGCATCCATGATGATCTGCCGCAGTCCTCCGATTGGTGACAGGATCATCAGCAGCAGTCCAAGAATGATGCAGATCTGAAAAGATCAGAAACGAGATTAGACTGAAAGATCAAGCAGAGACATTTTCATTTCAGACAGAGTGACTGAAAAAAACTGAGGATAATAAGTTTGTGTGTTCTTACCCAGTTGGTGAACCATGAGAGGCTGAATCTTCTTGGCTTGTAGATTGCTAGCCACATGATGCATGGAAGCTGCCAAGAACAAAAAAAAAATCATCAGCTCTGAACTCTCTGATCAGCTCTCAGCCATCAAAACGAAATGTTCAATGGACGGATTAGTGTGAGCTTACGAAGTAAGTAGTCGGCGCGAACGCAAATCCTCCGAAGAACCCGAGCAATCCACCGAAGAAGGGGAATGTGATGGCGATGAACATCGTGAACGCTGCACAGGATTCAGACATTCTTGCTCAGTTTCTGACATGACAAGATCTCAAGATTTCAGTTGAGGATGTTCAGATGCAAAGGTGCATTACCAACGTAGAGTGTCCTGGCAATGAGACGAAGCGTCAGGCCGGGCGGGAAACGGAGCTTCTTGACGAGCACGGTCTCGATCATGTCGAACACCGGCATGGCGTAGATCTGGTAGCTGCCGATGACATGGATGACGACCATCATGTTGGCGAGGGCGATGAGCCATTTCGGCCTGGACAGCGTGATGAGGATGTTGTCGTCGACCTGGTTGCCGAACGCCCAGTAGCCGACGAGCGCGACGGGGAAGTAGCAGAGCGCGACGACGATGTAGGCGACGATGACGCCCTTCCACATCGGCTTCTTGGACGGCTTCTCCGGCGTCGACGGGATCGTCGCCTGGATCTCCAGCACCACATTGTGGCCGGCGTAGGCGAACGCCACGTCGCCGAGCGCGCTGAAGAAGCCGAACACCTTCCCCGACGTCGTCGTCGCCCGCATGTGGTAGTCGACGTCGGCCACCTTCCCCTTGTCCACCGACGCGCCCCACGCGATGGTGGAGTAGCTGAGCGACATGACGGCGGCGGCGAGGGATACGCCGGAGATGGAGTTGAAGTTTGGGAGCTGGGAGAGCACGAAGTGGACGGAGGCGAAGATCATGATGAAGTAGGTGAGCTTGATGTCCTTGCAGCCGCCGTCGCAGATCACGTCGTGGAACTTCTTCAGCGACTTGCCGCCGGTGACCATGTAGACGATGTTGACGCCGACCTCGACGATGAGCTGCTGCGGCACGACGATCCACAGACCGAGCTTCTCGCCGAACGCGTGCTGCCCGAGCTCGTGGTAGCGGTCGAACCGCTTCCCGGGCACCATCTCGTGCATCTCCACCATCTGCCACAGCGTGTAGAGCGTGATGATCCATGACAAGATCAGCACAGCAATGCCAGGTCCCCTGCAAATTAGCACACACAAATTTCAATCGATTACAATCTCTTTTGCTCCTTTTCTTCTTCCAATTAACTGAACTGGATGAAGAAGAAGTCGGAGGTGTACTAACCAGCCGAGCTCGGACATGGCGAAGGGGAGGCTGAGGACGCCGGCGCCGACCATGGCGGTGACATTGTGGAAGGCGGAGTACCACCATTTGGCGTTCCTCGACGACGTGATGGGCAGCCAGTCGTCGATCGACTTCTCCTGAGCGCTCCGACCATCCTGCCACAATTTTTTCGCCATTGATTCAGTTCAAGGTTGCTTGCTACAGATGATTGATCTCACTCACAGTAGTACAAACAAACAAACACTAGGCAAGAAAGTAGGATTGTTCTTCTTCTGAAGAGTTTATGCTCTTTTTTATATGTCAACTGATCAACACACGCCGAATCGGGAAAATTTTCCAAATTATTTGCATTCTTCACTTTCAGATTTTAGTAGTTTCAAAAAAGTAGCAATTTGTTCCGTAAACAGAAATTTTTTATTGGGCCAATAGTTCACTGTTTCAAAGTTTCTATTGCGTTTTCGGAGATCAAGATTTCGAGTGATTCGGATAATCTTTTTAGTACTTTTCATTTTCACACTGGCTAATTCTCATTCCTACCCATTTCAATGTGCTATAACATCGTCACCAATTTTGTAAAGCCTTAATTCTTGAATGCCTGGCTAAGTTTAGAGCAGATAATTATGCGCGCTGATGCTTTCTTTTTTTGTCTGATTTATCAATTTTGAAACTCTGCAAATATATATTTTTAAGGAGAACAAAATGGCTAAGTTTAGAATGGACAATTATACGCGTTGATGTTTTTTTTTCTTTCAATGATTTATCAGTCGAGACTTTGCAGATATATATTTTTAAGGAGAACAGAATGGGTAGGTTTAGAATGGATAATTATGTGCGTCGATTCTTTCTTTTATTTTCTCTGATTTATCCATTGAGAGACGCAAATATATTTTGTAAGAAAAAAGATACCACTAATCAAGGGGCAAGATTTTCATAGCTCCACTATGGACTGTGGAGGTAAGTTCGATTATCTTAAAAAATCTTCATATAATCAATATCATTAGGCACAATACTAGTAGACAAGTGACAGATCAGTGGCAGCAGGACTTTTCAATTCAATGACACGCCATCTTTGAAAATTAGAATGCAGAATATGAGACTGTACTAGTGATTCCGTTTCTTGTTGGGAGTTGACTGTCACATGGCCACTTTGCAAGAAAGTCAATGCTATCTGATGCTTATCAAGGACACCTCAGGAGGATAGAATTTTTTTTACCTACCACACCGAGCTCACCTAACGTCAGTAATATTTTTACATCAAGTAGAGCATAGTTAGAGAGCATGATTATCTATTACTGATTTGGAGATACAAAACCAGGCTGAGATTACAAAGCTTTGACCCTTGAGACGAGTTGGAAACTAGGCAGAGAACACCGAATTTCTTCAGACTAGTTGCAACTTGCTGCTAATATACCCAGTCTTTTTAACTAATATCTTGTAATCTTGTTCTTGGAGTTTGTGCAATCTGCTTGGATTAAACCATTTGTCATGCTTATCATATACTAATCCAGCTTGACCCCCTCGTTAGCTGTAAATTTTATCTTATCAGAAGTTGGACAGAGACAAATGACCATTCCAATGTACTACTCCATAGAGTATAGTAGTCTTCCAAAATAATGTTTTACCTAGGACGTGTTGGGGGATGGAAATTCCTAAAATGTCTCTATTCCATCGTCTGCAGTTAATCTTAAAAACCATTTTCCTATGAAATATATATATAAGAATCTGCGTCCCAGACGAGCTAGTGTTGTAGACAGTATGGCCAAAGAAACATCCTAGCATGAACAGCTGATATTTATAACAAAAAATTTCAGTGCTAGCCAAAGATAAAAATTTCTTGGAAAATTTCCATATGATAGGTGTTTATTTTTTTGGAAAGGAATTTCTGGTCTTGGAAGCTAAAGCGAAATATAGAACTGGCAGTGTACTGTGCACTTACAAGGATTTCTCAATAGGCCAAGACAAGGCGTGTGGACCATGTGAAGAAGACACTTTTGTTTCCAGTAGTACCTTTCAATTGTTTGATTTCTAAAACAACATAATTTCTGTAAAAAAAAGGGTGTAATTCTGATCGTGGTAAGAAATTCAGTAGTGATATTTTGACTCTTACAGCTGAACTGAAGAATAGAGTGGCAGGGATATACTACAAACAACCTAGAAACATTTTTTTTCCCCCGAAAACGGAGGATTTGAAAAGAATTCTGCAGTTAAGGCAAAGTACTGAAATCACACCGATCCTATGAGATGATATATAGATAAATACTGTACGTCATATGTTAAAAAGGTGAGAAAAAAAGAAGAGAGTTTGCAATCTCCATTTCACATGAAGAAGATGAACCTGGACAGAGTACTGCTAGCTAGAGGCGGGCCCTCTCATTGGTGTGAGATGCGATGCCGGCAGGGAGAATCCTCCAATCCTCCATGCAAAAGGCGTCCAAAAGAACGCTTTTTCCCCTTCTTTCTCGTGTGCAAAGGTATCTCAATTGTCCCCTTTTCATCAACTCAATCAACGACATGGCTTCTTAGCTTGTCCATTTCATGCCATATGCCGACATCTCCCTGCTTCTCGCAGCTCGACATGCAAAATCATCCAAAGTTTGATCCTTTTGTTCCTCTCTCTCTCTCTCTCTCTCTCTAAGAAAACCACTCTGAAGATCATCTTTTTTAATGGAAAAACGGTTCTAGAAAAACATTTTTTTTCTCCTTTTATTTCAGTAAACAAGAGATGATATGATCACACAGAAGAGGAAACTAGCAGGCGTACTTACGCCATGGCTACCGATGAAAGATAAAGAACACGAAGAACAAGTTGAGAACACACATGAGCCTGCTGGGGAGAGAGAGATGGATGTTCAGAAAATACATACCTTGGCCGGCGGGTAGTTGTTATCTGCCGCCTGCGTCCCCATGGCCGGCTGATCTTCTTCTTCTCCTACCTCCTCCTCTTCTTCTTCTTCTTCTTCTTTGTAACTGCCTTATCGTCGGCGATGGAGGAGGAAGATGAAGGAGAAGAGGTTCTTGCTTGCGAGGAGGCCGGCAGAGTCTCGTCGACTCTACTTATAAACGGAGCAGATGTGAATGTGAACGTTAAGAAGGAGGCGGATCGGTTAACGCATTGGCGACTCGGGGTGGTTGACCGTTGACTCCCAGCGCCAGCTATTGCATTGTAATTGCGCCGAGATTAGGGAGATCGATCCTCTGCGTTGGCCTTATTAAATGAGAGAATTCCTTCTATGCATTGAATCTTCCCTTATCCTTTCCATATTTCGAGTTTTATCTTATTCTCAATATGTTTCTAAGTTTTCGTTCCGATATAGATATAGTAGTTTTTTTTTATAAAACACTGTATAAATATAGATGCTTACCTTTGTGATCACATACACGTATATCCTACCCTCTATGAGCGTTTTCGAGAGACTAAACCGATATATCTAACTTGATTGTTAGATTTTTTTTGAAACAACTACATTATTGTTAGATTTTTTTGAAACGGCTATATTATCCCTTGCTTGTACATAATTCTTAGAAAATATAATGATTCTCAAGGAAAAAAGAATTTCAGCTTAAGAAATTGAAGGGGATATAATTATTTGGCCATAAATTTAAAAACTAAATTTAATTTTGGAATGATTTTTAATTTAACGTGACGAAAATTAAAGGGTTCTCTTTCTCTCTCCAAGGAAATCTATTTAAATTTAGTTAAAGTTGATTCAAAAGGGATATAAAATTTGGTTTCCAAGGAGAGGAGAAACATAACAAAATGGTGCTTTGTGTAACTTTGTCTTTTTTAAGTTTTGTCTTTTTAAAAAAATTTGGTCAAAAAGTTTTGTTTATCACTAAAATTTTCATTTTCATAATTATGTGTTTACAAGAAGCTACTGGCAACAAAGGGCGAGGGGGTAATATAGTCATGCGAAAAAAATCTAATAGTCAACTAACGAACGGGTGAGAGAGGTTGAAAATAAAATCTCAAAAGCATATAGAGGATAAGACAAAAACTCATGAGAGAAGAGATTGATCGAAAACTCGAGGAGCACGTAACAGATTTACTCGTACTAAATCCATGTGTGGTGTGGTGTCCATCCGATCAGGGATCGAAGGTCCAGATGAGGTCATCTTTTCTTAATTAAATCAGATTCTAATTCTTAACCCAGAATACTGCACATGGCAGTAGCGTACGCCGAAATTCTCTCGGTTAGGTACAGCACTTGGAAAATACTCCTATTTTTCTACTTGACGTGTTTAAATTCTGTTTGGATAGTTGACTCGTATGAAATCGTGGGACGCAAAATGAAACCGCTGGCAAGAAAATCACAAGATGTCCTGGGTTTCATGCACGCACGCTTCTCGCTTTAGTGTTGTTCACTGAATTCTACATTTAAGCAAATCCTCTCTCCTTTCAAAAATTAATTACCGCTCACTACAATTGTTCACTGCTCAAACAACTTAGGCCATTCTCAGGTTTCATGCCACTCCGGATAGAAGTTCCATTCTCTATTTATGTCATGTCACCGTTTTACTATGTGATAAAGAATTAATGGAGAGAGAACTAAAATAGGTTTTATCTAGATAAAATCATATGTACACTGTTTCTAATACAACTTATCTTTTATATGTATTGCCTATAAAATAACAAAAATGAAACAATGTATTGTATGGAATATTTTAACCATCAACTAAATGTTCTATTACTTATGTGACATTTTTGGAAACATAAAAATAAAACCTCCTACTAGAAATGGCATCATAAGAGTTTCAATCTCATTAAACAAGATGCCACATAAACCCTAACCAACTAGATCAAGTTGAGCAGGCAGGTCACACATTATTGGGCATCACCAAGTGGTTATGCCCAGGGAGGAGGTCAATCCTTACACTTCAGGTGTTAAATGGCGAGCACACTTGGCTGCCCTAGGGAGGCCAGGTGGTGTCCTCGTGCATTGGAAACGGGTGGATGGGTATCCAATTAGGTACCACATCACCCTTGGAAGCGATGTGCAGGCTAAAGAGCCCGTCCATCGCATTAACTAAAGATTCTTGCAGGTTATTTCTTAGCATCAATGGCGTATCCTAGATTGGCTCTCTCTCAAGCATAGTATACCAGGCGCCCCCTGAGAGAGAATAAAGACCAAAAGTGAGCCGGGCATGAAACCCCAAGAGACGTCTGCTGCTATAGTATTTCTAGCGACAAGTTTAAGGAGTTAGTTCAAGTTTATGATTATATACAATATTTATTGTCTCTCCTAGGGTATAAAAACCCACCTTAGACTCTGTAGTAGGATTAGACGCTTCAAACCGGTAAGATCTCTAGGCTTCCTAGACTAGCCCTCAAGCTCTGAAGAATCTATAAAAACTTCTTTGGTAGTAACTAAGCATAGAAGTAGGGTTATTATCTTTGGGAAATCAGAAACTATATACTCGTTTTTCTCTCCTCCGCTCCCAGGCTCACGTAGACACGCCACATGCACCTAGAGCCCCTAGCCGAACTCTGGACTCCTGTTGTCCATCGTCTACCGGTGCTCGGACACCGACAAACTCCTCATTAGGGATGGCCTTATATCACAAAGCAAATGCCATACGAACTAGTGACAAATAATTAAGTGATATTTTCGGCACTGACACTGTCTTCGAACATTCCTTTGACTTGAAATTTATATTGATTCTTTTACAAAAGTGGCACATATCAAAAATATTTTAAGAATACTTTGAGATAGATCCACAGTAAAAACTCATATAGATAGCTAAATCAATATACTTGACTAAGCTTGGCCTCAAATGTCATCTTCTTTTTATTGTAGGGAGTACTAGAAAAATACAGAGAGAAACAGAGGATATGCAGTTGTCAATAGCAAACTGTAGCTAGCGCATGCCAACTTTACTTCATAGTGAGTTCATATATATGATGGATCAATCTGCATGGCTGGCCCCTTCAATTGGCCTTTCTACATTTGTTATTTGTTTTAATTTTTGGTTGGAAAATAATTCGATTGGTTGAGGAGATTATTTTGTTAAAAAAGAATTGTGTAGCTACCTAAATCCAGCTTCTCTGCATCCCTATAATGTAATATGATGTAAAACACCACATAAATCTAGCAATAGGGTGACCTCTTCAAACAAAGATCTCTCTATACACAATTCATACTAGCAATAGTAGAAACACTGTTGTCCCTCCTGCAAAAACAAAAAAGAAAAAAAAAGAAAAGAAACGAATAGATCAAACCATCCTAGTGAACGGGCAAGATGGTTGAGCCGTGGAAAAAATAAAAGAAGTAACCAGAAATAATTTCATAGTAGGACTTTTATACTTCTACTCTTATAGTTTTAAAAAACAATGCTGAAAAATAAAAAATAATGAAAAAAACCTAGATAAGTTAAAATTAACTTTCAAATTTTGGCTGCGATCGATAAACTGACGAGTAGACAATGGAGATTTCATGGGGACGGCTTGATCTCCCTTGACATTTTTTTAGGGATTTTTTTATGTACCTTTGGGTGTAGGTGAGCCGTCCACTGTAGCCAGATCCAACAACCAAGGTGTATTTCTATTAACTTGTTTGGCTGTGTAGTAGTGTAGTAGAAGGGTATTATTAGGAAAAAAAAATATGACATTGCTGTAAATATGTAGTTAATGAATGGTTTATCCTGTTCTCTCATCTTTGCTCTATAGGCTGGCCCGATGGCCTGTAATTGAGATGTAGGGATCGAGAGCGAGGACGCTCCACCGAGTCGCCGCCAGCTGCTAGCCGCCTATCGAGAGTACCCTCCATTGAGTCGCCGCCCGTCGTCAACCACCAGCCGCCCACCGGCAAGATGACCTGGAGGGCGGAGGTCGGCACGTTGTGGGTGCGTTCATGGCCCTCTGTCGAGTCGCCGGTTGCCAGCCGCCGCCCGGATGATCTAGAGGTCAGAGGTCGGCTAGTCACCTGATCGCCACCACCACCGCCCTCTTCGTCATCCTAGCACTGGTTCGAGCGCCCCCCCCTTCCCCCCAACTCCGATCTACCACAGATGAGGGGGATGGCACTTCTCCGGTGAGCACTCCATGTCAGATGCCTCCATCCCGCCGTGCTCGCCCCTCTCGTTGATGTGTGGCGCCTAATCGGGGTGGGGGTGGGGGGAGTGGTGAATTGGGGATGGTGGCGGATGAATTTTGGTGTTGACGGTGGGAGCTTTGTGTCCATCGCAGTTGCACCGATATAGGAATGAGGAACGATGCAGAGACAGCGGGAGCTCGCGGCTCCTCACTGGTCGTTGACCACCATGAGTTCTCCGTCAGCAGTGGCCGCGTCAGCACAGTGGTGGTTTGGATACATCAGTTATTGTTCCATGGCTTCAGTATATATATTTCTTATTCTAGTACCAATTTGTACAAACCTATATTCTCATATTACTTTGACTAATGCAACTATGTCTTGTGCCTGCTTGATTGATGGGAGAACTACGATTGTGAAGTTCTCTGTTTCACTGCTGATGTTGGCCAGGTATGTTGTTAATTACTTGTGTGGTTATCAAGCCTACAGAATCAAGTGGTTCTAGTATTCTCTTCTAGGCTGTAATGTCATGCTAACCACAACATCCTGCCACATTACCCAAATCATCGATATAATTTTTTTCTCTGCTTGCTCTCACTAGTATCTTTGTGTTACCTACTTACCTGGTAATACTTTAGCTATTTTTTTGGCCTTTGCATTCTCTCTAACCATATGGGCTTTTCCTTTGTATAAATTTCATAATTTGGGGTTCTTACATGTTCTACCGGTATATTTCTTTTGTTGCAAGTAATTAAACAAAGTTGCATAGTTTGAAACTTTCTTACTATCTTCTTTTAAGTTAACCATAAGTTCGCATTCATATATTTTGCAGGATGACATTGAAATGGAAGGACTGGAGAAGAAGGCAAAAGATAGTGGACTTGAAAGAAGAGTTTGTTAGTGAATACATATACCCCTGCCTGCATGCTGGTGCAATTACTATGTATTTCTCTTGTTGGCTGGATTAATTTTCGGTTGAATGGAGAGTTTCTGTTCAGAAGGTATTGGGGCAGTTATTATTTCAAAGATGTAATTTCTGTGTTTGATGGCAAATATATGCGTGATGGACGCTAGCAAGTCCCCAAAGATATGGATTTAATTTGCTGTGATGGTTTGATATGATATGGATTTAATTTGCTGTGCTGGTTTGATATACGGGATGACAAAAACCATGGGTTAAAAATCACCTTAATTTGGGATTTTGCTATAACAAGTTGGATTGATTTGTTGAGATTTCCGTCATGGAGCCTATGCCTATTTGCTCCATTTGCATACGTGCTAAAGTTGAATTCAACTTACTAAATTTAGTTGAGAAATTAGTACTAAAAACGAATCTGCCCAGATTTCAGTAGAGTATGCTAAATGTGATTTTGCCCAAAACACATCTAGCTTAGAAGGCCACCATTCAAATCCAGTAGATTCAGTTAAGGTGATTCAATCGATCATGTAAAGCATTATCATGCATATCGTGTCCGGAGTGTGCAGGGAGGCAAATGGATTGCCTATTACACCGCGTGAGGATGGGGAGAGCAACGGCCGGGAGGCTAGAATGGGGGCGGCGGCCACGATGAGACCCCAACCAGATCCCCTAACCTACTGCCTCATAACTTGAGTGGCTGACATGTGGACCACATGAGCAGTAAACCCACATGTCAATAACCTCACGTCAGAGAGCAGCACGTCAGGGGAACCACTTCCGATAAGACCCTAACGAAAGATTGGGGGACGTAACCACTCACGTTGGAAAGGAAACGAGATTGGGGTCTGCATGCTGCAGTGCAAACTCAGCCCATGACGGGGCATGATTACTAAACTACCCTTCCACCTTACTTAAGCAAATAACTAAAATGGCCATCAAAACTAACGGTGAGATTTATTTCTACTACACTAGTACTGTAAAAGGTCCCTTTTTTAGAGAGATTGCATGCCAGAATTACATAATTATTAAGTTTATCCTCATTTTTATTTTATGCAAGCTGGGAGAAATTAATTTTGATTGAAGCAGAAGACAGCTGGAAGCAGAAGACACTTGTCTTTGAGCTGATTGGCCGTCGATCTTAGTGCTTAGCTACGTCCATGCAAAAAGGCCTATAGAAAGCGAGATTTTCCTAGTGGGAGATTCTCCTATGGTGGAGCCCTCTCTCTTGATTCCAAATTCACTCAACCACTGGAATCCGGAAAGGTGAGATGAATATTCTTTGCATTTTGCATCAGTGTCTAAACATTTAAGAAATTAGTTTTTCTGGGCTAAACAAATGCAGAGGGGGAGAGAGAGAGGAATTCCTACACGTCACTCTAGCATCATGCAGGGTCATCATAATGAAATTGTCTGATTACAAAGTTAGGAGTAATCGTTAGCCCTTCTTTGTGAACAGAGAAATTTCCTTTATTACTATAAAAATCGGACTGAATTATAATAAAAATATGCAAATTTCTCATAAAATTCATATATTCCAATGAATTCAACAATGATATTGGCTTAATTAGTAAAGTATCAAAACAATCACTATTGGATGACTTGATGAGAAATATAACACGGACAGACTGGATCCATATTATTATCCAGCTAAATTCCTTTTTTTTTTGTTTGTGGTAGGTTTAAAAGGGAGAAATTTTAGAGGACTTGAGAAGTACCAAATTTTTTAATATAGCTTTTAAGTACCTCCTAATATCTGAGGTACTTTGCGGTACCAAGATTTTTTTTAAAATGTGGTACTTCATATGACCAGCAAAATCATTGTTTAAAAAGAGTTTAAGTGGTCGCGTCACGAATCACCGATTTTACAATAAATCACTAATAAGGTTGTGTTTGGCTTCAGGCTAAGATAATTGGTTAGGTTACCTACTTTTCTATTATTCTTTTATCTACAAACGTTAATTGGCATAAACTTGTGTTTGACAACTAACATGCTAGTATATTATTGTCATGCTTAGTTATGCTAGCAATATAAGAAGATAACTACTTGCAGTTGGTTACATTCATTATTTCATTGCTTTGGTGTTAATTTAATCCCATCTTAAAAGGTTAATATATTTCATTTTTAGTTTTTCTAACCTTTTGTTTTTGGTGGATTAAACCCTAACCAGGTCCTGAGAATGAGTTAATGTAGAAAACCACCCTTAAGCGAAATAAAAATGAGTACACGATTACGATATAATAGTCCATTGGTCGCGAATATGTTATAGGCAAAAGAAGACAAAAAATGTGTGAAATAGTATAAGCATATTTCTCCATCATAGAACTAATTTATATTCATCAGTAACAGAATATTTAACATCCCATTTGCACCAAATTTAGGTGTACATACCTAGACGACGTAGCTGTATGACAACCCATAATATCTGTCTGAATTTTATTACACAACATTTTCATATTTTCTATCCAATTAAGTAATACTAACTGCCAAAATAGTGGAGTATATAAAATAGAGAGACCAAGCATTGAGGGTTGGATTCTTTGGAAAATTGGTATGAATGGTATGGCATGATATGTGGCAACTGGCAGGCGTTCATGCATGCAAGCTAGTCGGCATGCTGTTATCGATGTTATTCTCTTGTCAATTCCGTTAATTATTTGGTCTTTGCGATTGATGATCACATACAAGACAATTATTTACTTGACAACTGGTTCATTCTTGATCGTATTTCTCAATAGATATCAAGAAGAATTTGTTGCGACAGGCCAACTGCAAGTGAACAACACGTTGCAATCATGCACAAAGGGTACCAAACAATCTTGAACACCAAAAGTCAAGCGTAAGATGGAACAGAATTGTCTGAAGTGACAACAAGGAGTAAGAATATAACTTATTTCGTTCTAAAATATAAGTATTTTTAGATTGTTTAGCACAGATAAAGATTAACCAAAAAAGATTTTGATATCTTTTAATAAATATGGAATGAATGGAGTTGGAAGGACAGGTGGGATAAGAAGAAACGAAATTTAAATGAAAAATTATTGATGAGATAAATAGTAACGTGAATAGAGGGAGCATGTAGCAGGTGTTTCACTTACTGTTTTAGCAGGTGTTACCGTTACCTGACAATATTATGATTACTGTGATAATCACGCGGTTATTGCGAAAAACCGTAAAGTTAGTATGAAAAAACCTTGGGACCTCAAAAACTGAGAAAATTATTACACATAGTAACTACGATAATCGTGAGATAACCATACGATATTTCGAACGCTAGTACGTAGTACTATTTGAACTTAGTGACCAGAGCATCCAACCAAACAATTGTTTGGTAACTTATTCGTGAAATCTTTTCAAATCTCAAATGATACCATGGACAAAAAAACAAACTACTGTCACTAGCTAATCCGTTTATTTCACCCAAAATTTGAAGCGTACGATACCAAAAGTTCATGTTGCTTGAACAAATATTATAGTCGAGCGAGAGACAGCTTTAAGGAAAATGAGCAGATTAAACTAGTCACTGTCATGAAGAGCAAGTAGAGGTGAGTTGTACTCCTTGACTCTGAATCTGAATATCAGGCGTGGCCATCTTTGCTGACTTTTGGGATGTGCAACCTTCTGACCAAATCGGGCACGCGGATTCCCCCTCGTGCACACTAGTGTGCCACACTGCACAAACTCCTTCCAACATGTAGGCCCCTAATTTTTCTTCCTGGAATATTTATAAATATAATGAAAATGGTTTACATATCTTATCCGTAGGGTTTACCTTATCGTTTTTAAGATAAAAATTGATAAATATGGTTTATTAAAAACCGAGCGAAAACTGATAAAAACCGATAAATTTCGGTCAACTCCGTGTAGAAACCAACCAAAACTGCTTAGTTTGTGTGAAACTGATCCTGAGAGCTATTACGAAAACTAAGTGGTTTTGGTGAAAACCAATCGGAAAGTTGAAACCCTGCCGGTCTATGCTCAGTCTCTGGTGTCAGCCACACAACCAATTCTTGCTTGAATATGGAGTGTTGCTTTATTTTTCGGCCTCCAATCGTCTTGTATGGCCATATTTTGCAAGTTGCAAACACATCGGACTGAATCACTTGTATGGTCTTTCTTCTGATTAGACTAGTAGGAATGGAAGGTCTTCAGAGTTCAAAGCCAACGAATGCACAACGTACAGATGAATGCAAATTTTGCATGCATCTCTATTGGTCGGACGAAGATATGAAACTGCATTATATATTTTTTTACTTTTCCTTGAATATCGGGGAGAAAATCTTTTCATGTACATAATCTTCAGCCAAGTGGACATATATCTCTGTCATCACATGGTACATGATCAACTCACCCATGCAGCCATGCTGGCATTCTATATTATACAACATTCAATTTGAAACCAAGATTTTGGTCCATTTCTCTCTTTTTGGCAATGATCATACTGCCTCCGTCCAACAATATAAATACTTTTAGACTTTGACACGATCTTCAATATGCTACTTTAACCAATAATCTCTATAGAAATAAATTATTTTAAATAAAAAGAGTTACATATTATAATAATTTATTTAACGATAAATCTAGTAATATCAATTTTACGTCATCAAGCTTTATGTTTTTTTTCTATTGACAATCAATGTTAAAAATATTTGATTTAGCACTATTATATTTATGGATGGAGGGAGTACCATTCATGCTTTTGTATACTTTAAAGCAAGGTGCTCAATATTATTTAGGGTGTGTTTGAGAGTACAAGTTAGGGAAAGAAACTCCTTGATTTTCGTGAGCACGTTTTCCAAATTACTAAACGGTACGTTTTTTACAAAAATTTTTTATATAAAAGTTTCTTCAAAAATCATATTAATTCATTTTTTAAGTTTAAAATAATTAATACTTAAATAATCATGTGCTAATGACCCATCTTGTTTTACATGATCTTCTTTCTCTTTCCTCTTCTCTCAGCTTCAAACTATCCCTTAGTTCATGCTATCAAGTCAACGAAGACTTTATGGTTTTGTTCTTCAGTTCTGAATGTTAATAAGGCTCTGTTCGTATATGCGGGTTACAGGGGAAATACTTTTGTTTTTCATAGGCACGCTTCCTGATGTGCTAAATGATATATTTTTTACAAATATTTTCTATCTAAAGTTGCTCTAAAAAATCAAATATATCCATTTTTCAAGTTTATAATAATTAAAACCCAATTAATTATACGTTAATGGCTCACCTCGTTTTGCATAATACTTTTCTTCCTTTTCCCTCACCTTCGAATACTCCCTAAGCACTTCAGTTGTCTTATGCATCGTATCATTAAGATGCAATAGTCTACTACAAGAGCTGATCACCTACCCATAGAAATCCAAGAATTCAACAACCTGAGCCGTATATGTGAGCAAAAATGTTAATAAACCCTTCAGTTGTCTTGCAACAACAAGTCATATATGTGAGCAAAAACTGGGCTCACTTAACTACTCTGCTCCCTTCTTCACCAAATTCTATTTAGAGTTTTAGATTAGCACTGTTCTATACATGTTTTGTGTATTGTTCCGTGTCTGTCAGTTAGTCATCCGTACGTAACTTTAGCTGCAAAAAACACTAGTATGACAAATTTTGACATCAACTGATCGATCAGTATGTTCTTTATTTGCCTATATATTAATTCACTCTGATTATCCTAATTAGCCTAGTTTGATCATACTCCTTTTTAAGGATTGATTTATAGTGTATGATATCCATATATCGCCATCAGTTGTAAGCTGGTCAACTTGCAATGTGTGTGAATGTATAATGCAGCAATATTGCAAATTTGCAATGCAGAGGTTGCAAGGAATCAGTTGGCTTATTCCTTAATTAGTTGCTGTCTTGATAAGTACGTGTTGAACATTTGATCAATCATCATAAGGCACTGCAAAGTCCAAGTGCACATATGCGCACGTATTGTGTTGACTTGTCAAATGCATAAATATGTAAAAATTAATTTTGAAATTTGATGACGTTTGCTCTTGCTTTCTGAACGAGAATTTGAGGCAAGTGATGCTATCAGCGTAGACTTGATCGCGTTATCCAATCGAACGCAAACACCGGGCGAGTCAAGAAATCGGCGGAAATTAGAGTCGATTTTGCATATTTTTCAGGCGTGAGTAGGCCCATTTGGCCAAGAATTTCTTCAGTTCCACCTTTTCAGGAAAGAAAATTGCTTGTCTAAAAGCATGGCTATTCGAAGGCATAATTTTTGGTTCGGACTGAAGAATTCAGAGGCTGAAGAGGCCCCAGTTCCTTACGTGAAGAATAAAAAGATTTGGTAAGTAGTAAGTACACTTGCTTCATTTTCCAAGAACATCAGTCCAATATAATGAAGTTCTATAACCGTATCTCACTTATAAACAAACACTAATGCTTATCAGAGCAGGATTACAAAAACTAATCAGATAGAGATGCTCTGAACTTCTGAAGAATCCAAAAGAAGTTTCATGCAAGGTTGCAGACGAATATCTCAACGAAGAAATGGCGGGAAATTTCACTCAACCGTGTTCACATCATCGTAACCAGACAACTATCCATCCCTGTCAATCAACTAGGCAGAAATTTCTTAAGGTCGCTTGCGATCGAGCAGAAGACGTACGTACTTATGCTTTTTCAGACTTTCAGGTCGCTGGATGGCACAGCCGTACAGCGAGAGCAACGATACCTGATCGACGGTTAAGAACAGCAGCAATGGAGTACGTCAATACATAGCCTAGGACTACAGCTAGGACTACAGCTAGCTGCAGTCCTAGGCCTAGGGAAGACGACGACGACGACGACGAGGAGGAAGAAGGTCTCGGGAGCTTATCCGATCATTCAGAGGTAGTAGTAAAAACTAATGGTCTCTTCAGAGCAAAAAAATCCAGCTTCCAGCGAATCGAAATGATTTATCTCCAACTAGTCAAGATTCAAGAGGCTTCTTGCTATCTTGCTCTTGTCGTTCTCAAGAGGAGACCGTCAAAATCACTAGGTATGCAGTGCACGCGAAGTTACTACTCCCGCCGTATTTCTAATATTTAAATCTTATATTAAATATAAATATTTCTGTATTGATTTCTATAATTTTAATTATTTTAATGATTTTAAAACTAATTAGATGCTTGCAAAAAATACCTAAGCAATTTAAAATTTAAAAATTAATAACTGAATTAACTAAAAAGAAAATCTTTTAACACAACTTTGTTTTTTAAATAACCTAAAAATTCTTATATATTAGAACGGATAGAGTAGTTTCAGACATTAATATTCTAGTTATTGTCATCAAAATATATTGTGAAGCATATAAGCAATACTTATACTACTACTCGCCCAATTCCAAAATATATCAATGTAGTAATAAATTTAACATAATCTAGAACTGATTCGTAGTACTATATCATAAGTATTACGTTATATCAAATTAATTAGAACTAGATTATATTAAATCTAGTACTAGATTATAATATTTTAGAACTAAGAGAGTACTACACATCATAATCATAATTAGCTGGGAAACGCGTGGACGTACGATCCAAGCTAGGGCTTTGAAACTCTGTTACTATATGCAAGTACAGCCATGAACGAACAGAGCAAGTAGAGATCTTGACATGGGGTGACACCGACTTTAACAGTGACAAGCCACTATATATGGTAGTTAGTCATTGACTCGAGGGATCCTCTCTGCGGTGGTGCCGCTGCTGCTGCTTCCCCGCAACTTCCATGGCTGGATAGCTGGCTAGTGGCTGCACGTACCACTGCTCATGTGTTCTCTTCGGCTGCTAGCTAGCACTAAATTATCACGGGTATGCTTTATAAGCCGCGAAACAACATGATTTCTGTTAAAAAAATCAATATAGAAGTTTTTTAAAATTCAAATAAAATTATTTTTAAATTTGTAGTAGTTAAATTTAATTAATCATATGTTAATTAAGTTTCTTCTCTCATAAGTTAAGCGGCTAATTGACCAAGACGGTGAAAGGAATTATTCGAGATGGCTCCTGACTTTTGGCTTTTTACTTATTTTTCGTTAGCATGTTTTCCAAAACATAAAACGGTATGTTTTTAACAAAAACTTTATATATAAAAATATCTTAAAAAATCAAATAGATCTATTTTTTAAATTTATAATAGTTAATACTTAATTAATCATACGCTAATGATATTTCTTGTTTTGCATACAAAAGCTATTTTAATAACCTCCTACGGCACAACTCTTTTGTGGGTTTGGTTTATGCTTATTACCTCATTTTTTTATAAGCACGCTTCCCAAAACATTAAACGAGATGTTTTTTAAAAAAACTTTCTATATAAAAGTATCTCTAAAAAATCAAATAGATTCATTTTTAAGTTTCTAATAGTTAATACTTAATTAATCATGTATTAATGATGTTTTTCGCTTTGCATATGGCTTATAAGTCACTCACTCCTTAGCTCACAAGCGAACGGGGCCTAAGGGTGTGTTCGAACGTGGGGTTCGGCTAGGCTACTTCCTCGTTCTCCGTAAGCACGCTTCCCGAACTGCTAAACGATATGTTTTTTATAAAAATTTTCTATATCAAAGTTTCTTAAAAATCATATTAATCTATTTTTCAAGTTTGAAATAATTAATGCTTAATTAATTATGTGCTAATGGCTTGTCTTGTTTTGTGTGACACTGAAAATCTAAGAAAGACCTTTTTTTTGATCTATTTCTTTATTACACAGAGTGGCCCACCCTGATAGGACCGAGAGAAAGAAAGGAGGGAGGGGGGGTTGGGGGGGGGGGGGGGGGGCAACAACCCCAACCCAACCGCAAGCCATAGTATTTAATCCCAATCAGATTACTTTCATTCACTTCTGATGCTCCGTCTTGTAGAGCTTGACTCCTACTGTCACTCACTGTATTCAGAGATGGTACTCCGTTGGTCAAGAATATTTGACGCCGGTGTCACTAATCGTAACAACGTCGGTGTTAAATATTTGGGGGCATTTGCATATTTTTTTGTTGGTTTTTTATATTTTACAAGAATGTCATTTAACTGACAATTCTAGTAGCATTTTTTTAAATTTCTAGTGGCAGTATAGTAATAATAATTTAAAACGATGATAAATTTATAATTGTCCCTAAATATTTTCAACTGGAGACAGTAACTTTCTGTTGCTAACGTAAACTCCTGTCGACTTCTCGGAGAGGGCCGATTATTGCTCGAATAGAATCGGGATCGATGGATGAACTGTTGTGATCCAGGCAAGGCTTTCTGTTACCACCGGGCTTGTGTAAAAGCGTCTAATTATTCTGTCTACTCTGCTTTTGGACTGAAGAATTCAGAGCAACAACAGACACCAGCTTCGTGTGTCTGGGGTGTTCAATTCAGGTTCCTGTGTTAGCTTATAAGACTCATGTAAAACGAGAAACGTTATTAACGTGTAATTAATTAAATATTAATTATTATAAACTTAAAAAATAGATCTATCTAATTTTTTAGAAATACTTTCATATGGAAAATTTTTTTAAAAAAACATACCGTTTTATCTTTTAGGAAGCATGCTAACAGTAACCGAGGTAGAAATCAGAAGCAATAAGCTAAATTGAAGGCTCTTTGGCTGATGGCATGTGGCTTATGCCTTATTTTTCGTTAGCACGCTTCCCTAAACGCCAAACAGTGTGTTTTTTTTTTATAAAAACTAACTATGAAAGTATCTCTAAATAATCAAATAGATCCATTTTTAAGTTTTTAATAGTTAATACTTAATTAATCATGAGCTAATGATGTTTCTCGTTTTACGTGCTGCTTATACCTCGCACCAAAACGCACAAGCCAACACACAACCTAACGCAAGTTTACTACTTTCCAACAACGCTATCCACATGTTAATTAGTTATCTACCAAATGGGTGTAATCCTTGCCATAGCATTATCGACTAGTTGTATGCTGTAGCATGACAAGTTTCAGCCAAGTTGTGCAGGTGAATCTTTGTGCACAAATTAAGCGAGGAAGAAAAGGAGGGGAATTTCAGGCACGGTGTTCACATCATCACGCTCCCTATGATGGCGCTTACCCAAGTTTCTCAACCAGATTCGATATCACCACAAAATTGCGTGAGCATCTTTTTCTTTGCTAACCATCCACCAATAATTCAAACATAAATATTTTCTAATGCATAGAATTCAACCATACACAAATCCACAATTTCAAACACAATAATTTAAATTCAAATTCAAAATTTTCAAACATGAAAAAGACATATCTGGCTTCTGGTGTTAGCATCTTGTTCTGGTGGTGACACGCTAGGGTTGCTTGCTTCCGGCGGCATAGGGAATAAGGAGGGGCGACAGCGCAACGTTGGAGATGGTGGTACTTGGCGGCATAGGGACGGAGGAGCTTGGTGGAGGAGGCTATCGATGCAGCGTCTAGAGCGGTCGAGGATGGGGACAATGACGTAGCGTCGAGGGATCTCACCAGCTTGGGGATGGAGCCAACAGAGGTTGGGGACGCGTGGCGTGCAGCCGGCGGGGAAGCTTGAGGTCGGCATAGAGTCGATGTATTCTTCCAGTGGCACGTGGATGTAGGAGAGGCAGCGAAGTAGTGCGGGATGTTGCGGCGGAGGCAAGGAGGGCGTCTGACAACACAGAACTGGCAAACGGCAGGAAGAGTGGCAGAGTCACGTTGGAGGGAGGAGTGGGTGTAGATGAGAACAGAAAATATCTTCCCATGCTAGTGAAGAGTGGATGGGGGCCATAGCCTAGAGCCCTGTGATTGGGGCTTTGGAGGGGGATTTGGGGCCTTGGGGTCCTTACTATTTTGAGGCTCTAGTAGTAGCCCTATGGAATCTCGTTTTTTGCAGAGTGCCACTTTTCAGGTAGCCGTATCATTTTTTTAGATAATAGATCAACTTTTCGTTGACTCCGTTTTTGGTAGAAAGCAAAAAAAAAACATAATAGATGTTCAAAAGCAAAACAGCCAGGCTCAGGAACACAACAAACAAGCATGACACTACAACCAAGTTCTTAGCCAAAAGCTCTAACAAGACAACAGACAATCTACAAGTAATCAAAGGTTAGAGGCTATCCCTTGTAGAATCTGAGTCTGGATAGCCATAAGGTACTAAGGATCTATTTGAAGCAGAGAGGGTGGGGGTAATCCTCCTTGGGTAGCGATTTCAGCAGCATTGATGCCTTGGGCTGCGGGCTGACCGTTGCCTGACGCTTGGTCATCAGCCTGCTCAACTTCCTGATCTCTAGTTGGTTGGGCGGCATTGTTGGCAGCTTGAGCGTGACCATCATGTCCATAGCGAGCTGGTGTGCGAGCGTTGCATTGAGGATGTCCCGCCATCTATTTGTAGAAGCAAGGGGGTGAGGCAAGACACTAGAGAAACATTTTTGCAAATCAGAAAGTATAGGGCAATGGGTGTGGCCAAGTCACAAGGCTACCAAACCTGACTGGACACACATCGGCAAGAGATAGTCTATCAATACATAACCCACACATGTACTATTTTCGTCGAGCTTCAGGAGGGTAGTACCTAGCCTAGAAAAAGAAGAGGGATATGTGGCTACTCCTTTATTTTTGAAAAGGGGAAATGGTAGACAAGTGCTTTGGTAAGAGAGGGTAAAGAAGTAGAATGTCGTTTTGCAAATACTTTTCATAATTCGACATACAATCCTTAAGGTCATCCTTAGGAGAGAGAGGTTTTGTTCCTAAGGCCAAACCTATGCTCTGATACCATCTTGTAACTCCCCGAACCTGGCCGTCCTGGATAGATAGGACGGCTCGGCTCGGAGCATCACATCTATACTTGTGATACTAGTACCAGTCCTAGGATACACTAGCTGGTACACACAAAATAATGGTGGATCAAAGTACTTAACTTCATCACAACACTGGGATAGTTCTTACAATAGTTGCCATCATAGACAGTCTCTAGATAAGCAACACTACATTACAAAAGATAACAGCGGAGAGCGACAAAAGCTAAGTGGAAGCTAACTGCGGAAGATAACTATGCGACTGCATGCTAGACTGAGCAACTAAACATCTAACTTATCCCACAGGCATAGTTGGGACTAGGCCCGAAACCCTAAAAGTCTTCATAATTTGCTTACTCCTGAAGGTACTTCTCGGCGGTCGGGTCATCGTCTTCCCCTTCTTCAAACCCTAATATATTTATATATAAACAAGAGTGAGTACTTCCATACCTAGCAAGCTAGGAAAAAAGTGACATGTTTGGCTAAGCAAGGGGGCTAGGGGTTCTTTTGCGAAAACAACCTTTTTAAGAGAGTTGTTTTTGTAGAAGCACTAGTGAATCATGTTTTTGTTATCGGAACGAGGATCACGCCTCCTTCCATTCCACAAGTTACTTTGCAACAACTTGCCACGGTGATTAGTAAATTTGATTCTCTTATGTCATTTTCTCCTCTTTTCCTCTATTATTTTTCTTTATCTTTCTTTAACCATCTTTTTCTAACTTTAAATACCGCTTCTAGGCGAGTCGTCGCAACTCATTGAACATTCTATGTTCAACAAGCCGTCTCAGCTTCACCAACATCTAATGAGCCGTCTTAGCTTCTATCTCTATGATGCCATATGACACCCCAGGTCACACAGACCTGTTCTCGACCACTTAGGTCTTTCGTCTACTACATAGGCAGACTCTGGTAATGTTTTCCCATCCCACGAACCATTTTCACAATTAGTGACAAAACAAATCTACGCTATGAGAATCACCTCACATTCGCCCTTAACCATGGGTACGGTTGTTCCAACAGTTTAGTTAAACTCTATAGAGGTTGTATACCTTACCCACACGACACGAATCTGACACCGATTACCCGTCGGCATCGGAAGTTCATGATAAGGCCTTTCCAAATCTAACCCTATGAAAACCCCATGCCACATAGTTGGGTCGAGTCTCATGACCAAGCATCCGACAAGTCCATGCTTCATTTACTCAGGGATATCGGTAATGTCTCCTACTTCTATCGTCAACAGAATATAAAGGTCATGTAAGCGCATAAGTCCATATGCATATGTCTCCATCACCTACATCCCAGCATCCCACAACTACTGGCATACTAGATAAACATGTACTAACTAAGTACTCAACTAGGAGTATCCCATAATACTCGTGTGGTCACATTGTTATATGTTTGGATGGAATTCTCAAAGGAATCGATCCGTAACGAAGATACATAGCCAAACCACTGAGGCAAAGCCAACATATCACCAAGTTTTCACAACCACCTTTATTTCACAAAGTGTTGGTGTTTCAAAAGGTTGGGTAGATAACTCCACCATTTTCCCACAGAGCATCTCAACGTAGTGGCTAAGCTAAACTACCTCGATGTTCGTGATTTGGACATGACACTAGCATTCAATATGTAGGGCTATCAAGGGTAGGGAGAATCAACATCCTATGGAAATAAGTGCCACTGCTAGGTAGGTCCGTCGGTTACGCTCGCAATCCGAGGCCGAACATGTTAACGTATAGTCTAAGCATGCTTGTTTGCAAACAACATAATTTCACAAATATAGGGGCAACATTGTCAAAGATGGCTTGCCTGGTTCTTGTAGGGGTTCTTCCTCCTCGTGCGCGACGCTTGGATCCTCCTCAGACTCAGGAACTACGCGTGAAAATGATAAAATCAACACAAAAGCCAAAAAGTTAAACATAGAACTAGGAAATAATAGTGCCATTAGGTAGATCTTATTTTTATAAAAATTTTGGAAGTTGAACGGAGTCAAACGGAGTTACGGTTTGAAAGATATGATTTTCTGAAGCTAAAAGGATTTTTTTGGAATTTTGCAAGTATTAAATCTTAGGGAAAAGAAATGAATATCCCAAAGGAATATTACTAGTCAGTGGGGCCAGGTTGTGAGTGAGTGCAGAGTGATTAAAAAGGAAAGGCCCACCTGTCTGTGACAGAAAGGGGTATAAAAGAGAGTGGGGTCCGCATATCATAGACTCAAGTTTTTGAGAGAGATTTGAATAGATTTTTCTCAAAATAAAAGGGATGGGGCCCACCTGTCGGTGAGGTCGAGGAGGCGGGACCGGCCGGCCCACTTGTCGGTGACGGGAAACGGTGGGGCCCACAGGTCAGAGGCGGCCTCCTCTCTATTACTCTCTTCTTCCTCGCTCCTCCTCTTTCTTGCTTCTCTTCTCTTCTCTTCTCAGCGGGGAGACAGGAGGCCGGCACGGGCGCGAGGCACTGGTCGGTCTCAGGTGGTGGCGGCCGGCGGCGGACGACGGTGGTTAGAGGCCAGCGGTGACCGGAGGAGGATGCGGAGCAAGAGACGAGTTGGGCGGCGGTGGTGGCAGAGGCGAGATGGCTAGCTGGGCAGAGGCCGCCCTCGGGTCGACGAGCGACGGCTTCGGCGGAGTGGAGCGGAGGCGGAAGACGGGGAGAGGTGGTGTGGCTCCTCGTCCTTTATAGCCTTGGCGGTCGCGGCATCTGCCCGACGGTCCAGAGGGGGCGACGGCGTCGGAGCGGTGGGCTAACGAGGGTACTAGGGAGCGGCGGAGCGGGGAAGTGTCCGGCGATCCGAAGGGCGGGTGGTCTTCGATCCGTTGGTCCAAGGGGCGACGCGGCGTGCGGCGTGGCGCGGCAGGGCGAAGGACGGCGACGTGCGGGGGATGGCGGCGATAGCGACGAGCGGGGAATAGGGCGGCGGTCGGCGAGATTGGCGGTAATCGTCCCCGTCGTGGTGCAGTATGGTGCAGGGCATGGGGGGATGGGCCCACGCTGCGCATCAAGTATCCGGGGTATGGGCGTCGGCTTGCGGTACAACGGCGTGGCGTGCGGAGCTCGGTCACGTCGCACAGCCCGGCTCGGCATTTTGCCGAGCAGGTGGCGGGCGTGCGTGGCCGGCGCGGGGAGGGAGACGGCCGCGCGGCGTGCGGGCGAGCGGGTGGCCGCGGGATAAGCCAGCGGCTGACGGGTGGGGCCTAATGGGGAGACTATTTAGCGGACTAGCGCGAATGCGGGAGTGGGCGGCCAGCGCGTGGGGAAAGCTTATGGGCCACAGGCTTGGCGCGGTGGTGTGGCGGCCGGTCAAGCTATCCTTGGGCCGGGCTGCTAGCTGGGCCGGAGAGGGGGGAGGTTTAGGAGGGAAGGAGAGGAAGTTGGGGAGGGGCTGAGGGCTGGGCCAAGGGAGTAGTGGCCCATTGTGAACAGTGATCTTTCACAATTTCCAGGGGATTTTCAACATGGAAAAATTGGAAGGATTTTACTTGGAATTTGAACACAAATTTTTGGGCTGTATTTATTTAAAAAGTGGACATAGGGATGGATGGGTGGAATGGATAGAGATCTCCTTGGTATATTCGAACGAAATTCAAAATAAGAACCAAACTTTTGAATTTAATTTTTTTTATCAAAATTAGGTTTTTGACAAGGGTGAAAATCAGGGTATTACACCTCGCCTTTCCAATGGCCGTGCTGGGTTGCGCAGTGAAGGATCTCAGTGGATACTTGGTGTTCATCTGAGGTGGCGTCACGGCGAGGCTGAGAGGCAATTGCATGCTCGCCTGCATGAAGCAGGAATCACTAGTAATCACCGGTCAGCCATACGGCGGTGAATCTATTCCCGGGCCTTGTACACTCCGCCCGTGGAGGTCTACGAAGTGATACTATAGTATAGTATGCCCCGGGGGGAAAGATCGGCCACTTTAAGATTACCATCTGGGGAGGTCCATCCCTTCAACACATGTCATTGAAAGGATCTCGGATGACTCACCAAAGCACGAAAGCTAGTTAGAAAATGGATTTTTATTTGAAGAGTGCCTAACCGCCCCATCCCCTTAATACTCCCTTCGAGGAATTTCTCTCGCGTCCCCTAATAAATAAATGAAAGTAGATTTACATTCTTATTCTATTTCTAGGGGGAATGTTGAGGCAAACTTACGATGCTGACAAGCTGATTAGGTGCCGAGTTGGATTAAGGATGGAACTCCTATAGCAATCGATGTGGAAAAAGGCAACAGACGAATACAAAGCAGAAAAAGCAGCGCTCAAAAGGCCCTGGTTGGTTTGTTTGGCTTCCTGTGGGCACAAAGCCTTGCTCTCCCCAATCAAGGTATAATAGTTGGGCGGCTAGTGCTGCAAGCAATAAATCTTTCCCTTAACGGACAGGATAAGGGTTCAACCCAGTAGATAAACCGAACACTCCACTCACTTCAGGATATACACCATCTGGGGGGACAACCAGATCAATCGATAGGATTTCTTTCCGAAGAATTTTTTGGTTCACCCCAACATTACCCACTTGTCCGACTGTTGCTAAGCAGTTTTGGGATACCAAACGGACCTCCCTAGATGGTAATCTTAAAGTGGCACTTGACTTGTATCCGGTAGGTCAAGGAAAGGGGATTTGGAGATTCTTGAAAGAATGTTTTGGCTTCCCCTATGACTCATGTGTCCTAACCGATTGTGCCATATTACCCGGTCGCCTGTCTCATAGGTCTTTAATGGACGCCGAAAAGGAAGCAGTGACGCCTTTTCGATAAAATCTTAGCTTGGTAGGCACTGCTTACTCACCCTACTCCCTTACTGGATTGACACAAGCCTCCATAGAGATCGGGCCAAGGTGTTCGACATGGAGACTGAAAAGTTGGTGTGATGCTTTCTGGTGTAGCAGATCACAAAACCATCTGCTGGTACTTCTTGGGTGGTATGCATGCAGAGCAGCCGTCGCAAGCGGCCGTAGTAGACTAGTAGTGTGGCAATAACAATTGTCAGCTCTCGAAAGTTTATATGTGTATCGACAAGTTTATGTGTGGATCATAGACACTCGCCACCAACCGTGCTGGGTTGTGATGAAGGATCTCAACGGATTCTCGGTCTTCATCGGGAAGAACAATGTGGTGGCGCTACAGGTGGATGCCGGTGCCGCATCGGGGCTGAGAAGGAATAGTGTGTACTGGATTGACAGATGTAGAGATGAGGCCCCAAGGTGCTCAACATGGAGACTGGAAACATGGGAGATGATATGCGGAGCAGCACCCGTATTGGTGTGGCAACATCAGCTTATTAGGTCCAGAAAATAGGCTCGTCATGCATGAATCGGACATTGGGCCCGAGTTTTATAAATTGGTTCTATGGCACCAAAGGTTCATGCTTTTAGTTAACTTTGTATCAGTAATGGGAGTTTGGCGCACAAAGGACTAAGACAAGGGGATCCAATATCACCGATACTTTTTAATATTGTGGTTGATATGTTAGCTATCCTCATTGAGAGAGCTAAAGTCAATGGCCAAATTAAAGGTGTCATTCCACATTTAGTGGAGGATGGTTTGTCCATTCTTCAATATGCTGATGACACAAATTTTTTTTTCTAGATCATGACCTTGAACATGCCAAAAACATGAAAACCATCCTTTGTGTGTTTGAACAACTCTCAGGGCTGAAAATAAACATTCATAGAAGTGAGATTTTCTGCTTTGGGAAAGCCAAGGAAGTGGAGGATCAGTATAGACAACTATTTGGTTGCAATTCTAGATCCTTTCCTTTTAGATGTCTTGGTATCCCTATTCACTATCGAAAACTCCGGAACATTGATTCGAAAGGAATTGAAGATAGATTTAAGAGGAAACTCAACACATGGAAGGGCAAAAACACCTTATACGTTGGGACATTGGTCCTTCTAAACTCAATTCTTTCGAGCCTTTCTATGTTTATGCTATCCTTTTTTGAAACCCAACGAGGCGTGCTTACAAGATTGGATTACTATAGTTCTCGCTTTTTTTTTTACTAATGATAACTGGAAAAGAAAATACACACTGACAAATGGCTTTTCCAGCTGATTAATGGTGAAGGCATATGGCAAGATGTTTTACGAAATAAATACTTAAAGAGTAATTCTCTTTCTGGTATGTCCAGTAAACCAGGAACATCTGAGTTCTGGGCTGGTTTAAAAAGTGAAAGACCGTTTTCTTTTAGATGTAGCATTGGGACTAAAATAAGATTTTGGGAAGACACGTGGTTGGGTTCACATGCTCTCAAAGATCAATACCCTACTTTATATAATGTGGCTCAAAAGAAACATCTACCGTGGCAGAGGTTATGAGCGCAACGTTGTCGAATATTTCTTTTAGGCAAGCCATTGTTGGCCAAAGTTAGTCGAGTAGAACAATTTGATCCTAAAGCTAGCTAACATGACCCTTTCGAATGAAAAGGATTGCTTTGTATGGTCGCTTCGTAAAAAAATGGTTAATTTTCAATTAACTCTATGTATACTGCGACCATGAACACCAATGTTAGGATCCACAAGAGGATTCTATGGGATTAAATTTTCCTCTAAAGATCAAGGTCTTTATATGGTATCTTCACAATAATGTAATCCTAATGAAGGATAACCTAGCTAAAAGAAATAGGGGGTATGTACGCCCAGAAATTCACCAGAATTTCTAAAGCTAATTTGTGCAATAAACCCTCATCTAGGAATCAGTCGAGATACATAAATCGACAATGTGATAATCATAACCAAAACGATAAACTATAAATACTTACAGAAGAGGCATTTAGTCCTCACACAGAAGAAGACCAGCAGCGAAAAGGCAACCTAGCGAAGCAGTACCAAGCCACAGGCAGCTCACACAGGGGTATAAGTCAAACACCAAACTTTTTCTCCTCGCAAGTCTTCACTCTGATGATTGCAGTAATGCAAGACTGAGTACTATCCACCATACTCAACAAGCCACACTAGAAAATGCAAAATAATGCACCAGGATACCAAAGGAAAGGCATAGTATGGCTTATTTGCATAAACAAAATTTAAAATATTTGCATTTAAAAGCATCAAAAACAATATAGTTTAATTATTATTAACATCGAACCAATCTCCGAATAGTGCTCCAACACAGTTCAGGTCCATAACCATAACCCTTCAAACTGGAGCTATCAGGTTACCATCAATTATCACCATTATTGAGTAGTGTGGGGCTAATAACAGAAAACATTGCTAGGCCCACTCATAACCGCGTGCACGACTATTCGAATAGTTTTACTCTGGCCAGAGGTGTACCAATTTACCCACAAGACACAACACCACAACACATCACTGTGCGCCTTGATACCGCCATGATGCCTCAGAAAGGAGTTGTGACAGGACCCTCCATGTAATTTGCATAACAAGAGTACCGCTCGCTAGACTACCAGTCTTCGGCAGGAGCTGATCAGACCCCCAACAGGAAAACGATCCAATGCCCCAAACATGGACTTATTGACGCAGCCATGGTGGTCTTATTGACATAGCCACAACACACCGTGGGGCCTCCGGTTAAATGAATCATACTTTAGTTCCCGTCATTACCCATTCTGACTTGTGGTTAGCAGGAGTGTTGCTTCGCAACAAGTAGTCCGCGAACCGGTCCTTAAATGTCATGAGCATCGCTAACAACATTCCAACCCTGATGCTCACAACCCACCATCAGCCAAGTTTTAGTTGACATAATTAATTAACCAACCACGACCAACTATCGTGAAAATATAGCCATTATCCATTAACTATCGATAAGAGATTAAATAGGTTCCTCACATAAAATGACGCTACAATTTCTATGTATAGCTAAGCAAAACCTAAATTAATCTAGCTAGATCATTAAGTAGTCACCCAGCAAGTCAGCATTAATTACCCAAGGTATTAAGGTAGGTATCAATATCAATTCACGGCCATAAGTAAGGAATATAGGATAATAGATAAATAACCCATAATAATGACATTCAAAAACATTTCATACAATATTGTTAAAATAAAATAGTTTTCACAACTGGGATCAACATTCTTAAGAAGATTGTCGTGTGACTTGCCTTACTATGAAAACGTCTTCTGCAGATCTCCCAAACTCTTCCTTGGTCTTCGCGATCCTCCGAAATGGTGTAATCTATGCGACTACACGCAACACGAGAAAAAACCCTAAGAAACTCCAAATAAATAATATATAAAAGTACATAAACAGGTAGATCATGATTTTACATGAATTTAGGAAGAAGAACGGGTCGAATCAAAATTCGGACGGAAAAGATATGGCTTCCGGAAGTTTGAATTCAGAGAAAATCCAAAAAGAATAAGAAAGAGAATATTCTCTAGAATATTCCCTCGGAAAAATCATTATTAGGGATTTATTTTAAATAGAAAAAAGGAGTGGGGCCACGGTCATAGACACAGCTCTGGTGGACAGGATTCACAGGACTAAGGATGAAGAGATCTGTGGACGAGCTGAGATGGCAATGACAGACAGCGTGGGGGCACTGATGAGGCCAGATCTAGGGTTGACGTGGCACCGGTTAGAGCTTAGGGATGTTCAACAGCTTGGATTGAACTACAGTGATTAACGAATGAGATTCCCACGGCTATTATGAGAATCGGGCAGCTGGGATTCCATTTAAGACCCATCGAATGGCCGAGATAAATCTGAGACGATCGGATAGTTGGGATTGGATCTGGAACTATCCACCGGGCCTCACATGTCATGCACGGATGCACTGAGGAGGGAGATGCCGTGGGGTCCACCAGTCAGTGTCCCGAGGGGAGGAGGCCCTGGTGGTGTCGGCCTGGCAGAGACGGGGCAGGGCGGCGAGGACCGGTGGCGAGGCAGGCATCGGCAAAGCCAGCGAGCGACAGCGGCACAGCATGGTGGACGTCGATGTCGGGGTGGCGGCCGACCGGCGATGAATGGCGAACAGAGGAGCGGCGACCGGGGCTCACCGAGGTAGTGCGAGACGACGACGGCGGCAACAGGGCGGCGGCGGTGCTAGGAGTGGTACGGTGGCTAGGGCGGCAGGGCGCCAGGCGGCGGCTCACAGGCGGCGGCGGCGCTAGGAGTGGCGATGGCTAGCTAGCGGCGGCGCCTAGGGCATGCAGGGGCGGCTAGGGTGCAGGCTGCCGTGCTATATATATAGGGACGGCTTCCGGAAGACTGGCAGCGGCACGAGCGCAGGAGGCGGCGACCGTTGCGCGCGGGAGGCAACGAGGCAGCAGCGCGGGCCGGCTAGGCCGGGGCCAGGCGGCGGCGGTGGCGGTGGGCCGAGCCCAAGAGGAGCGCAGGCCGAGGGAGGGGGAGGCGCCCAAGGTGGCTCAGGTGGCGGGCTCTAGATGCAGCCGTAGGGAGAGAGGAGAGAAGAAGAGGCAGGAGGAAGAAGGAGAAGGAGGAAGAAGAGAGGAAAAGAAGAAGGAAGGGGAAAAAGAGAAAAAAGGAAAAGAGGAGAAGGAAAAGGAAAAGGTAAAGGGTTTTTCTGGAAATTTCCAAAATTTTGGAAATTGAATTTTAGAATTTCAAGGAATAAACTGAAATATTGGGAATTGGGGAAATGTTCGGAATTTTTGGAGTGTCGCGAATGTTGGAGTATATATATATATATATATATATATATATATATATATATATATATATATATATATATATATATATATATATATATATATATGTGTGTGTGTGTGTGTGTGTGTGTGTATTCAGAAACTCGGGAATTTTGGGTGTTTGTGGGAATCGAAATATTTATTTGGAATTGGGGAGATCAAAAGTACTTTGAAACCTTCAAAATATAAGAATATTTTGGGGATTTTCTAAAATATTGGAATACTTAGGATTATTAGAATATTGGGGATATAGAGAATAAAAGGGATTTTGGGGTAAATCGAATATTTGGAACATAGGAATATTTTGGAAATTTGGAGATTGTTTCTTTTTCGGGAATCGATAATTTGGGAATATTTATGGAAGCTGGAATTTTGGAGGATATTTTACGGCGATTGAGAAATTGAGATAGTCGAGGAATTGGAAGATAGTTTGTAGAGGTCGGGAAGTTGGAGGGTATTTTCCCGGGACTAGAAAATTAGAACATTCAGAAAATGAAAGAATTAACGAGGATATTTCATGGGGACTAAAATTGGGGCAAATTTGGGGATATTGAAAGGTCTGGATTTAGATGTGTTCTGTTCCAAGAATATAGATATTTTTCGAGAATCTCGTATTCGGGAGTCAAAAGGGATTTTAGGGTTTCGGAAAATACTAAACCTGAGAACTTCGGATTTGAGATTCCGAGGAGGCTTTAGGGTTCCAGAAGCGATGCAAAACATTAGAAGAAAAAGAGAGTCAGAGTTCAGGAGGAAATGGAGAGACATTAAGAGACTGAGGCAGGAACGACCCGAACAAGGAAAAATGAAGGGATTTTATTTTCTATTTATTTAATTACCAAAATGATCTTTATCACATTAAAATTAATTTCGGAGCTCTGAAAATTCTGAGAAAATTTTAGAGAGTTTATTAAATTATGGGAAATTTACCAGAAGTAAATGCCACTACAAAACACGAAGTGCTTATTATTATAAATACTTAAACACTTAAAATATTCCAATAAAACCCCAATAATATAAAGGTATCCAAGCATTTATTTAAAATTTAAACTTGGGATTTTTAACATTAGAAATTTCTAAATTTTATTCAAACACTTCCTCAAACAAATTTTCTAGTGAATTCTTGTATTTCTATTTACTCAATATTATTTTAATTAGGCCGAATTTTAGGGTGTGACAGGGTGGAGGGAAACAAACATTTTGTTTCTGCTATGCAGAAGAGACAATTCAGTTTCTTTTCTTTGAGTGTCATGTTGCTTGCTTTGTTTGGATATGCGTGTTTTTTACTTTCAATATCCCCACCCTGTAATGCCAAAAATATTTTTGGTAATTAGCTTAGGGGAGTAACTAGGTCCATCAAAAAGATGGTTTTAATTGGAGCAAGTGCTTTATGTTGGTCAATTTGGTGTTGCCGTAATGATAAAGTTTTTAATGGTAAATAATTATTTAACCTTGTGCATATTATCTTCATGTCTTCTTTTTGGCTCTATTTTTGGTCTATGATGCTATTACAGGAGGAACATGATTCCACTATAGATGGTGTAGTATCATTAGAATTGCTAGCTAGAAACTATGTGACTCTATCAAAGCTACTCAACAATAAAGGGAGTTGGGGGTTTATCCCATCACCCCATGTCTTTCTTTTTTCTCTTTTCATCAAATTTATTGGTTGTGTGCCTTATGGCAGAAACTGGAGATGTAAATCACTTCCATTATCTTAAAAAAGTAATGGGAGTTTGGATGCCTTTCTTCATTGTTCTTCATATGGTAATAAAGTGAACTAGGTATTTTTTTTGTGTCATGAAACTTAAGCAATTATATTTTTTAGGAGTGTATAAAAATGATCTTTTAGATGTTAAAAAAAAATGATCTTTTAGGTCTAGTTTCTTGTATGTTCAGTGCATACATATGACGAATAATGACCTTCTGATGGTACGACATAACTGTTCAAATGTGGCCTGAGGAGCAGGGGTATAAAGTTTGTTATGATCAACTTAAACACTTGCCTGAAAGTTTAGCTCGTAGTAACACTACCCTATTTAGGGAGTATTTGAAGATGAGGAAAAAGAAAAAAAAAGATCACGTAAAACGAGGTGAGCTATTAGCGTATGATTAATTGAGTGCTAGCTATTACAAACTTGAAAAATAGATTAATATGATTTTTAAAGAAACTTTTATATAGAAAATTTTTAAAAATACACACCGTTTAACAGTTTGAGAAGTATGCTCATGAAAAACGAGGAGGTTTTTAACCGCTCAACCCTTACATTCGAACGGGTGAATAGCCATTGCAGCTGGTGCCTGTCCCCCATGATCTCCACCATGCTATACGGCGATCCTGGCCACGGTCCTCCCTCCCACGAGCAGCTGTGTCGGCTCCGGCGATGGCTGAGTTGCAGTCTACTACCCAACCTTCTACAACACCCAGGGTCGGTTTGGTGAATCCCCTCACCAGCTAGGTGTTCACGGTTGTGTTTGTGTCGAACCCAACGCCGACTGACTTCACCGCGGCGGCCATACACCACTGGCAGTGGCCGCATCATCTACATATGACCAAAATTGAAAAAGAAAAGGAATTCCCCACTTCTTCACCTATCAAGTATCAACCATGGTTGTGAGCTCAGCAGATCAGCATCCCCATCAAGCATCTTGCTGCAAGCTTGCTTCGTGCCACCATCGGATTCAGCCCCATCCCGCCATGCACAAGCGCCGCATGAGTGGATCGACCACCTCCCCGTCAAGCTGTGTTAGGCACCAAAGCTTCGAGCTCGAGTGCAGGCCACCCGATCCAGTGGCATGCTGCTGAGTTTGAGATTGAGCTCTGTGCCGCCGGTGGACCCTGTGGAAAATCATGTTTGGAGCTTGCAGGTATCTGCTGTTATGGTTGCTAATTCCACCTGCTACGATTGTAATGTGATTGGTGAGGTCTTCATCCCAATGTTCCTTATAATACAATGAACCATTTGAAATCTAATTAGGCAACAGAAAGTTAATGTGCCAGTAAAATGAAATAAAGAAAATACCTTCACGAGAAAAAAAAATGTCATGTTACTTCATAATTTAGCATTTCTCATATTAATAATAGCTGCTTTTTCTAATACTGAAACCTTTCTGAAGAGCATATGCATCATAAAAGTCATAAGCCTCCTATTCAGAGTTAAGTGCTTTATGTTGGTTAATTTGGTGTTTTCATAATGATAAAGTTTTTATTGGTAAATAATTATTTAACCCTGTGCAGGTTATCTTCATATATTTCTATTGGCTCTATTTTTGGCCTATGATGCTACCACAGGAGGAACAAGATACTATGCACAATGGTGCTATATTCTTAGAATTGGTAGCCAATGGTCTCTTATTTCACTATGGATCACATAGTACTATTAGAATTGCTAGCTAGAAGTTATGTGAATTAAAGCTAGTCAATAATAAAGGAAGTTGAGGTTTGTCTCATCACCTTATGTGTTTTTTTTCTTTTTATCAAAATTATTGGTTGGGTGTCTTATGACAGAAGCTGGAAATTCACTTTTATTATTAAAAAATGGCTTGTTCAGTTTATTGCTAATTCCAACCTTACCAATTTTGGCAGTACCAAATGTTGTTGATGTTACATGTGTTTGGTTTGTATTCATACCAAACTTTGGTAGCATTTATGAGAGAACTTCTAGAATAACCAAAATAATAACCAAATTTTGGTAGTATTGCAATAATAAGAGTTTGTCCTATCAAAATTTAACAATACCAAAATTTGGTAGGATTAAAAATGGCAACAATCTGAATGAGCCCTTTATTAATTCTTGTCTGGGAACGATCAATAGAGCTGCCATTAGTCTCCGTTGGAAAAAGATGGTAGGAGTAGCTAGTAGCCGGTACGTAAACCAAGAATGACTATTAAAGTATGATTGATTATTTTAAGTTAAAAAGTGGAAATATTTAAATTTTTTAAGAAGCTTCTATATAAATATTTTCTCTAAAATTTATGTAGTTTAAGAGTTTAAAAACATGACGTTCTCGGATTTAGAGCAGCCAGTCCATTAAGAAAAACAAATGAGGAGCATCTCTACGAGAGGTTCAAAGAGGTTCCTAAAAGTTAAATTTTGAGATTTAAGTTAACAAACAGACATTTAACAGATGTCCAAACTTATTCCCAAAAATTGCTCATGCCCAATTCCAACCCAAAAGTAAGCCAGATTTGGGGAGCATATTAACGTCCGCAATCATTGCTCTCGTGGGAAAATTTTATCGCTCACACGCTAAGAATTCTCTGTTCGTGCCTTTCGTCCTCCCGACGCCTTCTGCCTGTGACTTTTCTTTCTCCCGATGTCTTCCGCCCGCGCCGATTTTTTTACGCCGCCTGCTGCAGTCGCATAATCTGCACATCGCCGCAAGCCGTCCTCGATCTGCCTCCCCACCAGCCACGATTGATGACACGTTTGGTTAGGGGATCGACAAGGCCTCCTGTTTCTTCACAGGCTAGCGGCACAGTCTTCCGTCAAGGGCACTATGGCCGTTGACGTGTTCTCTCGTGTCAAGAAGCGGTGGCGTCAACGAGGATCCTTTCGATCGGTGTTTGCACGAGGACACAGTATCGTTAAAAGAAAACGATTATAAGCAAACGCTGGGCCCATCTATCCTACGTGGCTAACAAATTAAATTTTAGGATCCAATTTTTGGACCTCATCTCCAAGAGAGGCCTAAAAATTAATCCCCAAAAATATTAGATTAGGACTATCTAAAAATTTTTGGGCTCAAAAAGCTTTACCATCTCTAAGAGAAGTAAAAAATTGGATCCAAAAAATTAGTTTGTTGGCCACGTAGAATAGATGGGCCTAACGTTTGTTTGCGATCGTTTTCTTTTGACGATATCGTGTCCCACGTGCGAACATCGATCGAGAGGATGACGCCGCCGTTCCTTGGCAAACACGTTGCTGGTCATAGTGTCCTCGGCAAAAGACTTTGCCGTCAGCCTATAGAGAAATAGAAGGTCTTGTTGATCCCCTAGCCAAACGTGTTATCAATCGTGGTCGGTGGTGAGGCAGATTAATGATGGCTTGTTGCGGTGTGTGGATCAAGCCACTGCGGCAAGCGGCGTAAAAAATCAGCACTGGGCGGAAGTAGGAAGGAAGAAAAGGCACATGCAGAGAATTTCTGGCACGTGAGCAGTGAAATTTTCCCGTGGTAACAGTGATTAGAGACGCCAATAGGCTTGCACTTTTGGGTTGGAATTGTGCATGGAAAATTTTTAAGTATAGGTTTGGATATCTCTTGGAGGCTTGTTTTTTAATTTAAATTTTAAAATTTAACTTTTGAAAGTTTTTTTTGGCGTCTCTTGAAGATGCTCGTAAAACCTTTTGAGTTCAAATTTTTTTAAGATAGTTCTAATCTACTATTTTTATGGAGTAATTTTTAGATCTTCTCTTGGAGATAGGCGGAGAGGAGACAATTCAACGACCCACGTATGACCCACATGCGGGCCAGCAGCGCTCGCCTATATATCCTTCGTCCCGCAGCCGCAGTCGACGCCGGCGGACGAACCCTAACCTCCCTCCGAGAGATCGAGCATGTCCGCCATGGCGTGCTTGGGTGGGTGGGGCGATCTCCCGCCGGATCTCCTCGCGCTCATCGCCGACGGCCTCCCCATCCAAGACTACACCCGCGCCCGCGCCGCCTGCACCTCCTGGCGCGCCGCCCTCCGCCCGGCCTCGACGTTGCTCGTCGTCCGCCTTTCCGCCCGGCCTCGACTGGCGCCGCCTTTCCGCCTGGTGCCTGTCCACCCGGAGCTGCACCATGCTCCACGAAACCCTGGCCATGGTCTTCTCTCCCATGAGCCGCTGCGTCGGCTCCGGCGACGGCTGGGTCGCCGTCTACGACCCGACCTTGTACAACCCCAGGGTCATCCTCGTGAATCCCCTCACCGGCGAGGAGATTTCCTTCCATCCATTCCCCCATCAACAGATCGGCCCATTCTCCGGAGAGACGCTGGTGGTGTTCAAGCTCGTGTTTGCGCCCAACCCGAAGCGGAGGGACTTCACGGCGGCGGCCATCACCGGCCGTGCCCGCGTCACCTACACGACCGATGGGAACATCGGATGGACCGACGTCAAGCTCCCCCGTCTCGCCCACGGAAACGACGACATCGCCGACGTGGTGTACCACGAGGAAGGCGATGGCAAGAAGGCAGTGTACTGCCTCACGAGGAGAGGCGACGTGTATGTCCTCCACCTCCCCGCCGGCCACCGTGGCCACGGAGCACCGGCGGCCTTCGAGCCACTGTTCGACGACGCCGCCGCAGCCGCGTTCGCGCCACCGTACGACACGATCCGGGACTCCACCGGTGCCAAGAACCTGGTGGTCTGCGGCGACGGCGATCTGTACCAGATCTGGAGAAACGACACCTGCACCAGGATCCCGCCGCTGCCCGGCGGGGGAGGATACCGCGTGGAGAAGAACCAGATATTCGTTCTTCGGTACTACCCTCGCCGCCGGCCGTGCTGGGTCGCCATGAAGGATCTCGGAGGACACTCGGTGTTCATCGGGAAGAACAATGCGGGGGCGCTACGTGTGGATGGCAGCGACGCCGGCGGCGTGCCGAGGCTGAGAGGCAACTGCGTGTACTGGATTGACACGAGCCTCTGTAGAGATCGGGCCATGGTGTTCGACATGGAGACTGGCAAGTCGGCGCAGTGCTTTTCCGGCGTAGAAGACCACACCGCCATCTGCTGGTATTTCTTGGGTAATACGCAGACCAGCAGCAGCAAGAGCAATGCCGTCGTAACACCAGCTTGTCAACTCCGGAAAAATGCATGAATCGGATCCATGAAATTGATTATGTCTATATGTTTTGTTCAATTTTATAGTTGAGGTTAATTTTTCGGATGCGTTGCTTCAGATGGTAATAAAGTGAACTGTGAAATATTCTCTGTTATGAACCTTAAATAATGAATATTTTTCACAAGTGTGTAAAAAGTGGTATACTGGTATCTAGTTGTTGCTTCATAACAATGCACATGATGATGTATAATGACTTCGTGATGGAACAGTGTTACAGGCCAGAAGCAGGGGCAACGATGTTATGAAGAAACTTGGAACTTTTCTGAAGGTGTAGCTAGTAAAGTAGACTAGTACTGACATTGCACTAGAATTACATGAACCACGGAGAGATGGGCAGCTGAGGAAATGTGGTTCGGTTTGAGGAATCAAATCATCTAAACAAAAAACCCCACCCCCCAAAAAGAAAGGGTACAAGTGGTCAATTGATCATCTCAAACCTCAAGCCAAACAACCCATAAATGTCTTCCATGATCAAGACAACGATCTTCTTTGAAATCTTCAACGTGAACGAGTGCCAATTTTCAGGCAGCTCTTTATACAAGATGGAGTGGCGATTGATTTCCTAGGAGGAGGCTATTAGTTCTTAGGATTACTCTAATTCTTAGCCTACACATAATCACTTTAAATCATTACGGAATTGGGTGAGATTACTGACTGGTTGAGGTGGAGCCCATCGGTCTTATGGTTGAGATTGTCGGCGGTGTAGTAGGCCGTCGGTCGACTTGTGGGTGGCGTCGCCCCTCCGGTTGCCACCTGCACTGGCCGATGATGGAGAAGGAGATCGACCTTCGGTCTCCTTCCAGCGGACTTAAGATCGGCTAGGGTTTTCGGGGTTGGCTTAGCGTGCGATAGATCGGTTCCTATTCACGTGCCGTAGTCTCTTTAACTTTTGCACCGGAGGAGATCAGGGGCGATTTTGTTAGAGAGAAAAACGGCGCTACTGATCATTGCGCATGCGTGGAACTCGTTCCGCGTTCATTAACGACGCGTGGGAGTGGGTGGGCCGAGCCCACACGCCTTACCCTGGCTCGGTTGTCATTAGATTAACCAATATTCTCCCACTTGATCTTAAGGTTAACGAGTCTAGTCTAAGTAGTATAGTGAACTAAGATAATGTGTCACAGCGGTCAATGAAACGTCACTACGACAACAATATCTATAGTCACCAAATTATCTCGATAGGAAACAACTTACTCTTATAGGGTGTTGATTGATTCTTATGCCCATATTCCAAAATCACACTTATAGGCTACCTACTAATCCCATGCCGGCAATATGCTCATTAAATAAATTGGGTGGTAGGCCTTTAGTGAGTGGATCCGCGAGCATTAACTTAGTGCTTATGTGTTCAACCTTAATTGTTTGATTCTAGATTCTATCTTTCACAGCGAAATACTTTATGTCAATATGTTTGGCAGCACTACTTGACTTGTTACTCGAATAGAACACTACGGCTTTATTGTCGTAGTATATAGTGAGTGGTTTAGAAATGTTGTCTACTACTCTTAGTCCCGGAATAAAGTCTTTAAGCCATATGGCTTGCCCGGTTGCCTCACAACATGCTATAAACTCAGATTGCATCGTCGACGCTACAGTGAGAGATTGTTTGGAGCTTTTCCATGAAATGGCTCCTGCTATAAGAGTGAAGACATAACCTGATGTAGATTTCTTAGTGTCTACACACCCTGCAAAATTAGTATCTGAATAACCAACAACTTCAAGGTTATCAGACTTTCTATAAGTCAACATGTAATGCTTAGTGTCTTGCAAATAACGCAGAACTTTCTTAACAGCCTTCTAGTGGTCTAAACCTAAATTAGACTGGTACCTGCCAAGCAATCCGGTCACAAAAGCCAAGTTCGGTCGCGTACAGACTTATACATACATTAAGTTTCTGATAGCTGAAGCATACGAAATCGATCTCATCTGATTCTTCTCTAATTGATTCCGCGGGCTTTAGAATAAACCAAACTTATCGCCCTTAACAATTGGCGCAGGCGTGACAGAGCACTTACTCATGTTGTATCTTTCAAGTACTTTATCAATGTATGACCTCTGAGATAACCCTAATACTCCTCTAGATTTGTCTCGGTGTATCTCAATACCCAAAACATAAGAGACTTCACCAAGATCTTTCATGTCGAACTTAGAGGACAAAAATGTCTTAGTCTGATACAGCAAATGCTTATCACTGCTTGCTAATAGAATATCGTCCATATAGAGTACTAAGATCATACACTTACCATCCTTATACTTCATATAAACACAATTATCCACTTCATTGTCCTTAAATCCAAAGTTTTTAATTATATCATCGAATTTAAGGTACCATTATCTAGACGCTTGCTTAAGACCGTAAATGGATTTCTTTAGCCTGCATCCCATATGCTCCTTGCCTTTCATGACAAAACCCTCCGGTTGTGCCATGAAAACCTGCTCATGCAAGTCACCATTAAGAAATACAGTTTTGACATTCATCTGATGTAACTCTAAATCATAATGAGCTACCAGTGCCATGACAACTCTAAAGGAGTCCTTCTTAGAGACCGGAGAAAAGGTTTCATTATAGTCTATTCCTTCTCTCTGCGAAAAACCCTTGGCTATGAGCCTTGACTTGAATCGTTCGACGTTTCCCTTGGAGTCATACTTAGTTTTGTAAACCCACTTACAGCCTACTGTTTTAACTCCTTCGGAAATTTCTACTAAATCCCAGACATCGTTAGTGTCCATAGACTTTAGTTCATCTTCCATGGTGTCAAGCCACTTGGATGAATTCTCACTAATGATGGCTTCCTTAAATGAAGTGGGATCATCCGCTTTCCCAATGTCTTCTCCAGTAAAGATCTCATAATCACTAGGAATGGCAGATTTCCTCTCCGTTGTGATCTTCTTTGTTGTTCATCTGGAATTCCAGCGGGCTGAGGAATTTGCACATCAGTGTGTATATCATTTTGTGCTACAGGTTCATTAGTACCCTCAACTAGAGATGGATCCACAGAATAGGATGCCTGTGGCACTTGCTGAGACATAGGCAGATTTTCCTGTTGGATAACCGGCATGGTAACACGGATTTTCTCAAGGTCCAACTGTCTGTCTTGTGAGCTCCCACAGATTTGATCATTCTCTGGGAAGACGGCGTGTCTTGTTTCCATGAATTTATTGACACGGTGTGGGCAATAAAAACGATACCCCTTAGATCTTTCCGGGTATCCAATGATGTGACAGCTCACAGTCTTAGGGTCTAATTTCTTTAGATATGGATTAAAAGGTCTGGCTTCAATAGCACATCCCCATACTCTTAAAGAATTTATACTCGGTTTTCTACTAGTCCATAATTCATAAGGTGTCTTAGGTACGGACTTAGTAGGTACCCTATTTAGTATATGGGCGGCTGTCTTTAATGCCTCCATCCACAATTTCATAGACAGGCTAGAGTGACTAAGCATGCTACGCACCATGTCCATTAATATGCGATTATGACGCTCAGCAACTCCATTCTGTTATGGTTCATCGGGCATAGAATATTGGGCAACTATGCTATTTTCCTATAGGAACTTGCCAAATGGCCCCGAAATTTGCCCATATGGAGCATTTTTCCCATAATATTCTCCTCCTTGGTCTGAGTGCACTACTTTAATTTTAACATTATGCTGATTTTCTACCTCAGCCTTAAAAATCTTGAACTTATCTAGTGCTTCAGACCGGTCATTAATGGAGAAATGTAGCCATAACGAGAAAAGTCATCAGTAAACATAATGAAGGAATCAAAACCGTCTACTGATACCACTAGGAAGAGTCTACAAATATCCGTGTGGATTAACTCAAGAATTCCCGTACTCCTAGTGGTCCCTTTCTTAATTGTTTTAGTGAATTTGCCTTTGATATAGTCTAAACAGGGATTTTTCTCAGTGAAATCTAATGGTTGAAGTATCTCATCTTTAATAAGACGCTCCATCCTCCCCTTTGAAATTGGCCTAAACGACAGTGCCATAGTTTCGATGAGGTCTCATTTATCTTTACATGATTAGCAACATCACACAAAATCATTGCAAATTCATCAAGAGAGAGCAAATAAAGTTTGCATCGCTTAAAAGCAAGGCCCACAGCCTCATTATTAAACTTAATAAAACATTCAATATCTCCAAAATCAACTCTAAAGCCATGTTCCGTTAAACAAGCAACGGAAATAAGGTTCCTTTTGACGGATGGAACATAAAGAACATTATGTAATAATAGCTTGAATCCTCCTCCTAGAACTAAGGAAAGATCTCCAATAGCCTCGACATAAAGTTCATTACCATCCGCCACTCTAGGACTTTGCTCCCCTTTGTGATAGTCCTCATGGAACGCAATTCCTGAAATGAATTGGTGATGTGCACAGTTGCACCTGAGTCAATCCACCAAGAACCAGAGGTATAATTTACATAGAGTGCATCATCAACATAAGAGATAATATCAATAATAACATTACCATGCTTAGCAAGCCACTTCCTAAAGCCATTACACTGTTTCTGCATGTGCCCAGTCCTTTTGCAAAACTTGCACATTACATTATTGGATGTAGACGTACCAGATCTAGATGGAGCACCTTGGGGTGACTTAAACTTCCCCTTAGGTTTAGGCTTAGGCTTGCTAGTCTTAGGTCTCTTGCTGGCTTCGCCTACACAAGCTTCATCAGCCTTCCTCTTTCCCTTATCAGACTTAGCAAGGAAAGTCTGTTCCTTTTGCCTTTCTGCCTTTTGACGCTCCTCCTCCTCCACGGAGTGAGATATGAGTTCGGCAATGGACCATTTGTCCTTCTGAGTATTGTAGTTAATCTTAAATGAACCGTAATCCGGTGGCAAGGAACTCATGATGAAATAGACTAGAAAGCCATCAGAGATAGCCATGTCCATACTCTTCAATTGTGCTGCCATGTTGGTCATAGACATGATGTGCTCTCGCACACTCCCCTTCCCGTCGTAACGAGAGGTGAGCATCCTCATGATGAGAACATTGGCATAAGTCTTAGATGAGCCTTTAAAATTTTGCTCAACATTAGTCATGTACCTCCTGGTAGTGTCAGCATCGGAAATGCCGCCTCTGATGCCAGGGGATATTGAGTTCTTAATGACCATTAAACTCATGCAATTCGCCTTCACCCATTTTTCCGCCTTCTCCTCATATGCCTTCTTAATTGCATTAGCGGCACTAGCGGGAGGGGCAATGGGTGCTTCCTTGCGTAAGGCAACATCATAATCAAGTAGCCCAAAGGCAATGTTCACCCTCTCCTTCCATTCCTGGAAGTTGGTGCCATTTAGTTGCTCAATGCTGTTTATTTGAGCAACGACATCATTAACAACTGAAATTAACGACAAAACATTAGTAAACAGCGAAAAATGTACATAATTAACCATATGTTGGTCTGATTAATCATGCACAAGAAAAATTATTCTACTTCATAATTCTGTTGGGCAAAATGAAGCGAAATTTGAATTTGCTGTTAATAATAATGTCCCAAGCCATAACTCCGTTGGGTCGAAATGATGAAGGAAACAAATAAAATATTTCAACTAAATTTCCCATTGGTTCCATTTAGTTGGAAATTAATTCTAATGCAGAAATTTAAATTTTACTTTAATTTATAGCATTAAGAAATGGCTTAAAAGAAATTAAATCTCAATATATAAATCATAAATTAATAATTATGGCTTAAAGAAATTAAATCTCAACACATATAATATAAGGGAAAAAATTACACAAATTTAATGACATCATAATAATTTTACTATAATTTAAAGCACCAAGAAAACCTTAAAAGAATTAAATCTGCTTATAAAAATTAACCAAGGAATAATTGAAGAAATTAAATAAAGGAGATATTGGCCTTGTGGCCCATCAGTCCCCTCGACCCGTTACTGTGCCATCTCCCCCAGGCCGCACGGCCCTGCCTGGCTCGCGGCTGTGGCGGCCCAGGACTCCCGCAGGCCCATGTGTCATCACCGTTAGATGGAAATGAACGGCCAGGATCATTCAGCGCGGCGCGGGCTGAATAGTGACCGTCGAAATCTCATCCGACGGCTAGAGATCAGTGTCGTCACAACAAAATCGCCGCTTGCCCAAGCACAAAACCCTAATCCCCATTTCGATCCCCTTTCTTCCCGATTTCCTCATGCGAGTGTGGAGGCCATGGGCCCCGGATACCTCATGACAAGCATATGGGCCACTCGGATAGAGGATAGGCCTAGTCTTGTAGTTAGAGATATAATAAAACCCGGCCGACTCTGCCTTGTACAGAAAGGAATATGCAGTCCTAGTTGGGTAAGTTATATCTCTAAGAGGAGATCTCTTGGCTGTAATTTGGCTGGGACTCCTATCCTGTATTCCTGTCCCCCAGTATATAAGGGGAGGTAGGGCGCCCCCTTGAGGGCACGCACACATAAGCTCATAGAAGCAAACATACATCCTCAAAGGAATAACACCACAACTGGACGTAGGATATTACCTCATACTGAGGGCTTGAACCAGTATAAAATCTTCCTGTGTTCCTTTGTAATCCACCGAGTTTCCATCTGCCAAGTAGCCCCATATTCATATTGCCGGTGTAAAACATCAACAGTTGGCGCGCCAGGTAGGGGATTCGGTGAGATCTACATCTACAAGCTTGATGGATCCAACAACAGGAGTCGACGGCGGCAAATTCTCCCTTGGAGACACAATAACTTTCGAAAGCCTCGACTTTGTCGCTGACCAGATCGGCAATCTCACCTTGGCCGATGCAGACTTGATCCAACTGGCCGAGGAACCAGCCGACTCCGCGCCAGTCGGCTCGCAAGACGCTGCAGCCACCTTTGTCGATCTGCTGCGGAGATCTACCACCTGTCCGGGTCTCGGGACAACTCTCTCCTTCGGCGTCCGACTCGCGCTAGGCCTCGAGCCAGCCCGGGTTGGGCTAGGAAGGGGAGAGATCGTCAATCTCCCTTGCAGACCCGATGACGCCGCGGATCTACATCCCACGCGGTTGACCCGATCCTCTATGCTTTAGTTTGGACATGGCCCAGAGCCGTTCCAGATTGGATCTAGAGAGGTTAGAGTCGTTCTTACTCCGATCAACTACTCGGATTCCGACTCTAAGTCGGACAACGGTTCGAACACCAGTTCAGACACCAGTCTGGCGAGTTTTCTTCTGTCCCGAGAGATCTTCATGGCTTCAACCCCTCCACCGGAGGTGCGCCGACTACAAGAGGAGCAACAAGAGGAGGCACGCCGACTAGACAACAGGAGGAGGCCGATCGTGAGGCTCGCAACGACGAGCTACGCATGGCTGGGTGAACCGCTCAGCAATAGATCCTCCAGACACGAGTCGGCGATCACGACGTCTTCGTCACGCCTCAGCAGAACGTCATGGCTGCCGCAACCCTGCTGGACACACTCTACTTCAGGCCTGATCACCAGGCCACCCCGACAATAGCCAAGATCAAGGCGATGATCACAGTTGCTGCCTGTCAGCAATATCAGTAGTCGGGCGAAACACTTATACCGACCAACCGGTCGGGTTCTCTAGCGGCAATCTCGTCCGCATCTGCTCGACGCCAGGCGGCCGGCTCAAGTCAGCCGCACGAAGAGTCATGGCAAGCATCACTCGGCAACACCAACAACAACAATCAGCGGTGTCACCAGAACGATCACCGGTTCAACCAAGATCTCCGAGTCCATGTACAACGTGATCTCCGCCACAACATTAACGCTCGGCGCCGCGAACGCGAAGATGACGAGCGCCGCTGACTGGAGGACGAGTACGAGCGCTTTGGTTTCCACCACGAGTGGTTTAACCGCCACGGTAGGAGCCGGAGCCCTCACGAAGATGAAGGCGTACCATCTTTCACCCAGGAGCTACAAGACGTCGACTGGCCATCGGGCTTCAAGTCTATTGGGATCGAGAAATACGACGGCAAAACTAATCCCGAGTCCTAGCTCACCGTATATACTCTGGCCATCCGAGCTGTCGGAGGTGACCACAAAGCCATGGCTAACTACCTCCTAGTTGCCTTGGCTGACTCGGCAAGGACATGGCTAACAGGGCTCCTGAGGCGATCAATCGGCTCCTGGGAGGAACTCCGGGAACGCTTTATAGCCAATTTTCAAGGGACTTACGAGCGGCCGTCTTCCGAGCATGATCTCTATGTGCTGCACCAGAGGAAGAACGAGTCTCTCTATGAGTTCATCAAAAGGTTCTCCGAGAAGCGCAATTCAATTCCCATGATCAAGGCCGAGGTCATCATTGCCGCCTTCCGCAAGAGAGTCAAGGATGCCCCGTTCATCGCGAAGTTCACCCAGAAACCACCAACATCTGTTAGGCCCCTCTTCGACATTGTGAACAAGTATGCCAACTCAACAGAGGCGGTTGCCAAAGCTCTTGACGAAAAACAGGAGTCCCGGCAGAAGGACCAAAAGGCGAAAGCCGACAACGAGCCATCATAGAACAAGTCCGACAGCTGCAAGCGGAAGTCGGACAACGAGGTGGCCAACGTGGAGCGCACTCGGTCACGGCCCCCAAGGAATAACGAGTACCAGAAGGTTATGAACAGGCCCTGCCCCTTCCTTCCCAAGGGCAAGCACGCGGCCAAGGATTGCTTCATGCTCAAGAAGTTTGCCTCCGAGCAAACTTCATCGTCTGGCGCCGACAAGGACAAAGACAAGCCAGATCCGAGTCCGGCTGATGATTTCCAAGATCCCCAAGCCGAGCTCAACCACATCTTCGGAGGGCCGTCTGCGTACAAGTCCAAGAGAAAGTAGAAGCTAATAGCACGCGACGTCAACTCGGTCTCTACTGCGGATTCCCCCCAATATTTGCGCTGGTCAAAGATGCCTATCACATTCGACCGCGCGGATCACCCCGATCGGGTCTCACACCCGGGACGCTACCCACTCGTCCTGGACCCGGTCATCAAAAATATCAAGTTGAAAAAAGTTCTCGTAGATGGGGGTAGCACGCTCAACATTCTGTTCGCCAAGACTCTAGATAAGATGAAGATTCCCCATTCAGAACTGTGACCGAGTATAGCGCCCTTCCACGGGATAATTCCCGGTCTATCTTCAACACCACTTGGGCAGATAACTTTGCCGGTCACCTTCGGCACGTGGGATAACTTCCGTACGGAAAACATCTGCTTCGAGGTTGCCGACTTCGAGACAGCGTACCACGCGATACTCGGACGGCCAGCGCTAGCCAAATTCATGGCAGTACCGCACTATATCTACATGGTGCTCAAGATGCTCGGACCAGCCGGAGTACTCTCCCTTCACAGCGACGTCAAGCAAGCCTTCACCTGTGTGTTGACGCCAAAAATCGCCGGGATCTGGTTCGGCGTCGGGTTGACACGCGAAGGCCTGGGAGATTTGCTTTACTCCAGTGCAGGTCCTAAAGATTTGAGGTTCGTAGGCGTGCCAGTCAATTTGACCCTGCAATTGACAAGGAGAAAAATGTTAGATCAATGAGCCAATCGGCTGGAAGCCGGCTTGGACTCATCTCATCGGCCGATGGCCGATACGCACTGTAGCACTTATACATCGACTAGAAGCCGATGATGGCATGAACAATAGTATAACAATAAATTAGCCGATCATCGAAGGGATGCTCAAGAATCAGCTGTAAGCTTGGTAAAGAAAACAAGCAGGATGCGTAAGGAAAGTAAACTACAGGAACTCCTGCCGATCATAGTTTAAAGTTACTGGTATTGCTGCGAACATACTGCCTGCGCTCGTGCCCGGGTCCCTTGCTCACATCGGCTCCCGGGATCTTCATCCGCTGTCCATACCCGTGCCCGAGTTCTTACCTAAGTTCGTGCCCAGGTCCTCTCCTGAGGTCGTGCCCGGGAACTTGGTTGGGGTCGTGCCCAGGAACTCGGTTGAGCAGAATAAACCAATTGGCTAGCCCTTAGCCGATCGCAACAGTAATACAGGCAAAGATGTATAACAAGGCAAGCGATAACATAAATGATAAACAACTGACGGATCTGCCGACTACTGAACAGGGCGCATGGATATCGGCTGGAGGCCGATGACAAAAAAGATAACAGAATAATAAAGCCATTACCAACAATATAAAATAAATAGATGCAGTCGGCCTCAACAGATAACTTATCGGCTAAGCACTCCGATAAAGACACCGCATAATACCCACCGGCTCATCAAGAGTGAAGCTATCATCATCGGTCTAGTAGATCGGACCCAACCGTTGCAGCACAGACTGATGACGATAACGACACCTTGATAGGCCGATAGATCTGATGCGATCGTGATGTAAAACATGATAACTTACCGGCTATACATCCCGGTAAGACGCCTGCGCATAAAGCATCAACTTAGCAGGAACGGTTTATCGCTAGCAGCTTAGTAGGTCGGACCTAACCGATGCAGCACAAACTGATGATAAACCGCTCCCAGTAAGCCGATACGATCTACGCACGCGTGATGTGATATACCTAGTCAATCTATGAGATCAAACTGAACTGATGCAGCCATAGATAAAATAAATATACCGTGGTAAGCCGACTACCATAAACCGACTAGAATATCAGACCTAACCGAGGAAGTCCTAGCCGATAGGTAGCCGGGGTGACGAGACTTACCCTCTCGCTGGAGTTCGGACCTAACCGATGCAGCCCGGCTCGAGAAGCAGGATCCCGTCGGAGGGGTGGCGATGCGCCGAAGTTTGTATTGATTGTTGTTATTTTACAAGGCACCCGGGCATACGTATATATACCCCGAGTTGACACAGTTCTGATAGGACACGATACGAGACTTCCTAATTACAAAAGGAAACACTAACAGGACCTGATCGGACACGAGATCAAGTCTGCTAAAGATAAAAACTAATATTGCCTAAATAGTAGACATGGTAAATAACTGCCATATTGCGGTCTTCACGGCTCCTCCCTGGATCCGGTCCCTTCTGGATCAATCTCCGTTAGTTGACTGTGACGCTCTCCTTTGACCGAATCTGACATAGGGCCTTACCAAATTTTGGCGTTAACACTGTGACAAGGAGAGCTGCGAGTTGGCTCAATCACAAGAGGCAGCAGTCGGATGCAACAGCATTCGGCAAGCCGTCACAACTGAAGTCGAGGATGATCAAGTTCCGGCAAAAAATGCAGCGAAATCGGGAATTTCAGTGGACTCTGACACGAAGAAGATCCCCCTGGACCCTTCTGACCCCTCTAAGACTGCTCTAGTCGGGACCGGACTCGACCCCAAATAGGAAGACGCGCTTGTCACCTTCCTGCAAGCCAACAAAGCTATCTTCGCGTGGAAACCGTTGACATGCCGGCGTACGAGGGAGGTGATCGAGCATGCCCTCAATTTCAAGACAGACGCCAAGCCAGTCAAGTAACGGCTACGACGCTTTGCACAAGACCAGAAAGATGCTATTCGGGAGGAGATAACCAAGCTCCTCGTAGCCGGGTTCATCAAAGAGGTCTACCACCCGGACTGGCTGGCAAACCCAGTTTTGGTCCGGAAGAAAAACGGTAAATGGCACCATGTGCATCAACTACACCTATCTCAACAAGGCGTGCCCCAAGGATCCATTTGGTCTACCAAGAATAGATTAGGTGGTGGATTCAACTGCGGGGTGCGAACTTCTCAGCTTTCTTGACTGTTACTCGGGATACCACCAAATCAGCCTGAAGGAGGAGGACTGCCTAAAGATGTCTTTTATCATGCCGTTTGGCGCATACTGCTACATCACCATGCCGTTCGGTCTGAAAAACGCTGGAGCAACGTATCAACGAGCAATTCAGCAATGTCTACACACCCAGATCGGGCGCAACGTGGAGGCCTACGTCGACGACGTGGTGATCAAGACGAAGTCCAAAGAAGACCTCATCGCTGACCTAGAAGAAACTTTCCAAAATCTTCGAAGATTCACGATAAAGTTGAACCCAAAAAAGTGTGCCTTCGGTGTGCCATCCAGCAAGCTACTCGGCTTCATCGTATCGCATCGCGGCATTGAGGCCAACCCGGAGAAAGTCAAGGCAATCACGAACATAGCACCCTTGACTAGCCAGAAAGACGTTCAGAAGCTGACAGGCTGCATGGCGGCACTCAGCCGCTTTATTTCCCAACTAGGCGAGCGGGGCATACCCTTCTTCAAGCTACTGAAGAAAGCAGACAATTTCCAATGGACTCCCGAAGCCCAGCAAGCCTTCAAAGACTTCAAAAAATTTCTCACATCACCACCCGTGTTGGCGTCACCTATGCCCCAAGAGCCATTAATGTTATATCTGACGGCAACCACTTAGGTAGTCAGCACGGTGTTGGTGGTCGAGCGATCCAAATAGGGTCATATACAGAAGATACAATGGCCAGTCTACTTCATCATCGAGGTCCTTGCCGACTCCAAAATAAGATATCCGCAGGTCCAAAAGCTGCTTTATGGCCTACTCATCACTGTCCGCAAGCTGGTGCACTATTTCCAATCCATCAAGTCATGGTGGTCACATCGTATCCACTTGGTGACGTCCTGCACAACCGCGAGGCCACTGGCCGAATCGCTAAATGAGCGCTCGAGTTGATGGCGTTCGACATCACCTTTCAGCCACGGACAGCAATCAAATCACAAGCTCTAGCCAACTTCATGGCCGAGTGGACAGAAGTTCAGAGGCCTGCAGCAGCAGCGAAGCTATAGTACTAGATAATATACTTCGATGGTTCTCTAAGGATCGGCGGCGCCGGGGCCGGCGTCGTATTGACGTTCCCTACCGGCGTAAAACTCAAGTATGTTCTCCAGATCCACTTCCCAGCTTCCCAAAATGTCACCGAGTATGAGGCACTCATCCACGGACTCCGCATTGCTATATCACTCGGCATCTGTCGACTGGTTGTGCGTGGAGATTCCCAACTCGTGGTCAACCAAGTCATGAAAGACTGGACATGTCTCGACGACACCATGGCGGCATACTGTCAGGAGGTCAGAAAGCTGGAAAACAAGTTCGATGGGCTGGAAATAACACATGTCCTACGACAATACAACGATGCTACAGACAAACTAGCAAACATGGGATCCAAGCGAGAAGTGGTCCTGACTGGGATCTTTGTGAGCAACTCATGGAGCCGTCAGTCAAGAAGAAACCAATACCAGAGCAGTCGGAAGGCAAACCTACCTCGGAAACAGACGAAGTACTGATCATATCCCAAGATTGGTGGACTCCTATTCTCAAATTCCTCCTAGACAATGAACTACCAGAAGATCGCATTCAAGCTGAACAAGTCAAACGACGAAGCAAAAGTTTCCTAGTAGTCGGGGAAGAACTGTACCGAAGAAGCGCATCCGGTGTCCTCATGCGTTGCTTCACCACCGAGGAGGGCAAGCAAATTCTGCAATCGATCCACTCAGGCATATGTGGCAACCACGCCGCATCCAGGACGTTAGTCGGAAAGGCTTACCGACAGGGATTTTTCTGGCCAACAGCGGTGACAGACGCAAAAAGCATTGTTCGCACATGCGAGCGTTGTCAGTTCTATGCAAGATAAACAAATCTCCTAGCCCAAGAACTTCAAACCATACCAATCTCTTGGCCCTTTGCAGTATGGGGGCTTGACATGGTTGGGCCTTTCAAGAAAGCACCAGGAGAGTTCACACACTTGTTCGTCACAGTGGATAAATTCACGAAGTGGATTGAGGCAAAACCCGTTGCTACCATAACAGCGGCAAGAGCAAAGGACTTCATCATGAGTATATTATACCGATTCGGGGTTCCTAACCGCATCATAACGGACAACGGTACTCAGTTCACCGGCGGCGTCTTTCAAGATTTCTATGACGAATTCGGCATCAAGATCTGTTATGCATCTGTGGCACACCTGCGGAGCAACGGATAGGTTGAGCGTGCCAACGGCATGGTCTTACAAGGCATCAAGACAAGGATATTCGACTGACTACAACCATACGCGGGCCGGTGGGTACAAGAACTCCCATCCGTTCTCTGGTCCCTAAGAACCACGGTTAGTGAGGGCCGACGTCGAGCGGAGCTGCGGCGGCCATGGCGCGCTGCGGTCTTAGGCCGCGCGCCATGGTGTCCCTCACCACCGTCACGCTGGTTCTCCTCCTCGGCGCGGCACATGGCCGCGCTGGGCGAGCCTCGGCCCCGCGTGGCCAAGGAGGCAAGGCACGGGACCGGTCCAGCACGGCGGCAAGGCGAGGACGATGAGGTCGCACAGAGGCGGGTTCGCGGCGCAACCTCGGCGAGGAGGACCTCCGGTAAGTCCACTGAGTCCCGCCCTTCGGTTGTACTTGATTTGGGGATTTCTTGATTCGGGATTTAGGGGAAAATTTCTTAGGGTTTTGGGAGTTTTGGCTGAAAGGGTTTTGGGATTTCTTAATTTTCTTATCCCAAATTTTACTCCCCTCCTTCTAATTGCTGCCCAAACCGAAGGGAATTAGCTAAAACCACAGCCTTAGGGCTTCAACTGGGATGATGGACATATGTGGTGGCTAAGGATGGCTCTGATACCACAATATTAGTTCTTAGGATTACTCTAATCCTGCCTACACATAATCACCTTAAATCATCGTGGAATTGGGTGAGATTACTGACCGGTTGAGGTGGAGCCCATCAGTCCCGTGGTTGAGATTGTCGGCGGTGTAGTAGGCCGTCGTCACTTGTGGTGGCGTCGCCCTCCGGTGCCACCTGCACTGCCGATGATGAGAAGGAGATCGATCTTCGGTCTCTTCTAGTGGACTTAAGACGGCTAGGGTTTTGGGTTGGCTTAGCGTGCGATAGGTTGGTTCCTATCACGTCATAGCCCCTTTTAACTTTGCGCCGGAGGAGATCGGGGGCAATTCCGTAGAAAGAAAAACGGCGCTACCGATCATTGCGCTGCGTGGAACTCATTCCACGTTCATTAACAATGCGTGGGAGTGGTGGGGAGCCCACACGCCTTACCCTGGCTTGGTGCCATTAGATCAACAACAGAGGCAAGGCAATGGCGCCCGAGTAGACGCTCAGGAAAGGCCCGAAAAGGGATGAGGGGAAAATGTTGTAAGTGTAAATACCAAGATAATTTGTTCAAATTTGTGTGGCACATAGGATTCGGTATGAGAATTTCTTACATACCACACAAATTCTGGT
>RYFJ01002871.1:0-119258 GCA_003991445.1 Oryza meyeriana var. granulata
TCGAGTAGATACACTACTCGAAAGACTATAATGTCTCATTCCCGCTGACATGACGCGATGTCAACTGTCGAGTAGTGCACTACTCGAAACTATAACAATCTTCCAGCTGACAGCTGAAGAGTCTACTTCCGAAGGACCCACTCGTGGAAGACTATAAACCCTTTTCCACTTACATAAGCTACGAGTCTAATTTCGATAGATCTTCTTGGAAGCTATAAATAATCATTCCCGGCTACATGACGCCGACGAGTCGATTTTCATGTATACTACTCGTAAAGACATAACCCTTCTTTCAGCTACATGACGCTTGAAAGATCTCATATACGAGTACAGTCCTACTCGGCAAGATATAGACACACATTCCGACTGACATAATCGAAGATCCTACATACGAGTAGTTCCTGCTCGCAAGAAATATAAATTATATCCGGTTACATATACCGGAATGAGTCTCATACCTAGTAATCTAACTCGGGAAAAACTACAAGGTTAAAGATCTTTGACTCAATGTTTAATGTTTTCACAATTAAGCACAAACGCGGAGGGCCACACCTAATACGTGCGCTATTCCGGCGCACACTATTCCAACATCTACATCGAGACCTTCATAGCCTCGCTGCCGCTACATAAGCAGATCGGGAGAAGCGCACTAAGACCAAGATACTCGGAGCAATGCACTCGGAGACATTCACCGTGGAGGTATGAGCACTCGGCATCAGCTGTGACTCACAGATGAGTCTCGGGGCTACTGATGGTGCCATGCCCCGGGTACCTCGATGACAAGGCATATGCCACTCGCATAGGGATGGGCCTACCTTGTAATTTGAGAATAGCTAAATTCGGCAGACTTCGCCTTCTATACGAAAGGGCAAGTATACAGTCTAGTCGGTGGCGTTTATATCTCTCTAAGGGAGATCTACTAGTCTAATCCGATGGGACTCCTACAATTGTAACCCTCCCCCCAGTATATAGCGGGGGAGGCCAGGGCGCCCCATGAGGGCAGAAGAGCACTCATAAGCTCAGTGCACACAAGTATCAGAACTACCACCGTAATCTCAAGGAATACATACAAAATGGACGTAGGGTATTACCTCACATTGAGGCCTGAACAGTATAAAATCTCTCTGTGTTCCTTTTGCAATCCACCGAGTTTACATCGCCGACTAGCCCCATATATTTATTGCCGGTGTAAACATCGACACCAAGTACATATTTTTCCAATCCTAACAAAGGACTGGACCAGTCGATGCTTGGACACGTCGCCTTCGGCTGGAGCGAGTTCGTCTTAAAACGGCGGTGCAACTCTTGGCCCCACAACCAACATGCAATGTTCTGGCAGAATGCTTGGCCGATTGAAAACAAGTTCCCCTGGGGCAATATCTCCTTGGCGCCACTTACCAACTATTGCATCAAGTGGCAGTCAAACTATCGGCCGGTCAGCCAGTTGGCCATATCGGAGGTCCTTGGTGGTTTGTGTGGTTATGGCTTAATGTTTACACATCCAAGGCAATCCCCGATACCTCCTTTCTCAACCAATCTTTTCCAGCCGATCACACAGAGGAACAAGCACCCACCTATCGCCGATGCATCTCAATGGGTGAAGCTGCATCGGCTCTCCTTGGTGGTAAAATGACTCCGGTCGGACTCGGCCAATGGTTCAAAGGCCTTTATTATGGGTTTACCAAGGATGCCACATTGTGGTTCGCATATGATGACGCATCATCATTTGAGATGCCGTCCAACTTCAATCCACTTGATGTCTGGCCGATGATGAATCGAAGACATATTCCTATCGGCATTACTCCCGTCTCTACCGACTGCCTTCTCTCAAGGCAATCACAGCCATCGTACGAGTTTTCATCATCCAACAGTTTGCTCCCGCCAGCTCAGCCTCGGTCACTCCCATCGGCTTGTTCTTCATCGACAAACTCCAGGCCCAGGGAAATGTAAATAGCGCTCTGGAGTACGATCGGCTGTGGACACTAACAGATTCCCTATCTCTAGGCACCACCGCCGATGTGGAGGTATGCACTATGAACACCAAGCTCTTTTCCCGATGGTGGTCGGAATGGAAGAAACACATGTTCAACTCATTGGCCATTCACTACTGCTCTCGCCTCAACTCCAACTATGTCGAATCCGATGATGAGGTAACATTCCATCACCCTTTTAATTTTTTCCAATCATCTTTTACAATTCGATCTTGCAGGCTATTGAGGTGGAGTCACTGACAACAAGCACCAGTGGCCGCCGATTAGATACAACCACCATCGGCCAACCCACACCTAGGTCAGGATGCTCCCTCCATCGGCCTCTTCTCCGGGCGCCGGCCGACAGGACCAATCCGCAAGAAACTGGCATCTCGCCCTCACAAGAGACAGAAACTCAGTGCCAATGCCGCAATCATGACGCCGCCTGCTACTCAAACAACATCGGCTCCTTCATCCCCGCAGGTATGTGCCAAGTCTTGACATTATCATCTGTTTCCCATCTTCACACTGATCTTTTTGCCAGCTTGAGTCATCGGCTCCCGAACCTCAACCTTCTGCTGACATCCCTGCAAGCATCGAGCCGACGACCTCTACAGCCATTCCAATTCCGCCATCTCATCCTGAAGCTGATACCGAGATTGCTCCTGCTTCAGCTCCAGACATCGGCCATCTTGAAGAACAACCTACTCAACCATCCGATGCCGATGTCACTCCTCAAGCTGCTCCTTCCCTGCCTCAGGTAACCTTTTCATAACCACATTTTATTTTAACTAATTATTGATTCTTTTACCGATGTCAACCTGCAGTCCTTAGCCGATTTATTCTCCTTCAACATCGGCAAATACTTGGAGGCAGATGAAGAAACAGCCACCAGTGCAACAACCAAGCCATCCTTTCTAGCCGACGTGCGCGAGTACCTGCTAAATATCAGTCGTCTGCTGTAAAATCCTATCGACGCATTGGTGGAGGATTGCGGGCTGATCCGGGCAAGATTCGTAGAGATTGAGCCACACCTACCCGAAGAGCTCATCGACACACTGACCCCTGCAGCATACCTGGAATCTCACAAATTCCAACTTGTCAAGCTCAGACAATGTGTAGCCGATCGTGCCAACCAACAAAAAATGATCCAAGACATCCAAACCGATCGGCTATCTGCTCAAATGGAAAAGAAGAAGCTTGATGATATGGTAGCTGCCCCTGAAGAACTCCAACCCAAATTGGATCAGCTGAAGAGAAGGGAAGCCGATCTGCTAGCAGAACTCGAAACAATTCGCAATGATATCGCAATCACAGAATCCCAGCTCATCGGCCTACCTCAAGCCATACATGATCAAGAGGCCAGAGTTGCAGCAGCAGTGCGTCAAGTCATTCATCGGCGCAAGAACATGAAGACCATCCCAAGCTCTGATGAAGACAACATCTGCGCCATAAATGAAATCGACCAGATTCACCTACATGCTGTTGAAACAATTCAAAAATTTCTGTAAAACTTTATCGTTGATGCCATTGATGTTGCTCCAGAACATGCCGATCATCTTTTGCTGTAACATAATCTGGTCGGCTCTGTTACTTATCTTATTCCATCCTTGCTTGATAGTATTTTTTTATTTAATCTAAAGGCGATATCAATTGATATCGGCTGTCTTTAGGCGATGCAAAAACATCGGCTTTTTGAACTGTTTTAGAAATCGGCCGCATCCAGCCGATTCAGGAGTTAATCCAAACGCTCAGATAGTACTTCTTGAGATATTTCCCATTAAGCGCTTTAGCAAACTCTGTCCCCCCAAGATCTTCTAGTATATAGGCATTGCCAGGCACACAATGATTAATCCGATAGGGCCCTTCCCAATTAGGCGACCACTTTCCAAACTTACTATCTCTGGACCCGATCGGCAAAATCAATTTCCACACAAGATCTCCCTCAGCAAACGATTTATTCACCACCTTTCTGTTATAATGCCTATCTGCCTTAGCCTTATTTTCCTTGATCCTCTCCAGCGCCCTTAACCGATTCTGAGCCAAATCCTCGAGTTCATCTGTCATCAAGTTATAATAATCATCGGCTGTCAATTGATCCTGTAAAGAAATTCTCCTAGAGCCGATGTTAGTCTCCCAAGGCAGAACTGCTTCATGCCCATATACCAACTGATATGGTGGCACTCGAGTAGATCCATGACATGCCATCCGATAGGCCCACAATGAATCGGCTAATGTAGTATGCCATCGTCGCGGCTGCTCATCAATCTTCCACTTGATTAATTTGATCAAACTCTTATTTGAAGCCTCTGCTTGTCCATTGGCTTGAGCGTAATAAGGTGATGAATTTAGTAACTTAATTCCCATACTGGCAGCAAATTGTTGAAACTCATCGGACACGAAAATAGACCCCTGATCAGTAGTTATCGTCTAAGGAATTCCAAATCGATAAATTATATGCTCTTTTACAAACTCAATCGCCTCCTTGGATGTGACTTTCTTCAATGGAACTGCTTCCACCCACTTTGTGAAATAATCTGTTGCTGCCAATATGAACTTATGTCCTTTACTTGATGGAGGATAAACCTGGCCGATCATATCAATTCCCCATCCTCTGAACGGCCACGGTTTAATGATAGGATTCATAGCCGATGCTGGTGCCTGTTGTATATTTCCAAACTTCTGGCAATCTTGACATCCTTTATAGTACCTGAAGCAATCTTCCAGCATTGTCGGCCAAAAGTATCCTACTCTTCTTAATATCCACTTCATCTTATGAGCCGATTGATGAGTTCCACAAACGCCTTCATGCACTTCGCACATCACCACTTTGGCTTCTTCCAAATTCAGGCACCTCAGCAGAACTCCTTCAAAAGTCCGATAATATAATTCTCCATCAAGCAGCACATATTTAGTAGCTTTATACCGAAGTTTCCTAGAAACCGATTGCGACGGATTTTGCAGATAACCAATTATTTCCTGTCTCCAATCATCGGCTTTATCCTGAATATCATTATCAGCTATTTCAACTTCAACCTGTTTATTCAGCCGATAACCCGAAGCAATTTGTGCAAGATCATTGGCTTCTAAATTCTGTTCTCTAAGGATATGATCCAACGATACCATCCTGAAATCCTTCAATAAATCTCTGCACTCTTCATGATATGACCTCAAAATATCATCCCTGCATTCATACTCCCCAGATAATTGCTTGATCACCAATAAAGAATCCCCAACAATCTCTACAACTTCGGCCCCGATTTCCTTTAAGAGTTGAAGTCCTTTTAATACCGCCTCGTATTCTGCTTGATTATTAGTCCGATAAGGTCTAATTGTAAAAGCAAACTCAAAACTTGCCCCCCGAGGCGATACAATGACCAAGCCAATACCAGATCCATGCTTGCAAACTGATCCATCAAAAAACAAAGTCCATGGGATCGGCTCTACATAATTCTCATAATCCCCTCTGTGTTGCACAATGAAATCGGCCACTGCTTGTCCCTTGATTGCTTTAGCCGATTCATATCTCAAGTCAAACTTGGTCAAGGCAAAGATCCATTTACCAACTCGCCCTTTTAAAACTGGAGCCAACAACATGTATTTTACCACATCGGCCTTGCAAACCACCATGCACTCAGCCGATAGGATATAATGCCTTAACTTCGTGCATGGGAAATATAGACAAAGGCATAATTTCTCCACCGCAGGATATCTAGTTTCAGCATCCCAAAGTCTTCTGCTTAAATAGAACACGACTCGCTCCTTGCCTTCACACTCCTGAATTAAAACAGACCCGATGGATTTCTCATCGGCCGATAAGTATAACTTGAACGGCACTCCTTTCTGCAGCGGAATCAGAACAGGTGGGGAACTCAAATAACTCTTAATTCCATTGAATGCCTTCTGCTGATCTGCCCCCACACAAACTCTTGATCGGCTTTCAACTTCAATAACGGAGTAAAAGATTCAATTCTCCCTGACAAATTTGATATGAATCTCCTTACAAAATTAATCTTGCCGATCAATGACTGTATCTCTGTCTTGTTGCTTGGTGGCTTTGTAGTCTTAATGGCTCTGATGCTCCGTTGACTAACTTCAATTCCTCGCTCATGAACCATAAAACCCAAAAACTGCCCAGCCGATACACCAAAAGCACATTTATTGGGATTCATCCTTAATCCGTATTTCTTTGCCCTTTCCAGCACTTTTCGCAAATCGGCTATATGGCTTTCATTACTCTTGGATTTGACCACCACATCGTCGATGTAAATTTTCACTAGCAAGCCGATGAGATCATGAAATATATAATTCATCGCCCTCTGATAAGTCGCACCGGCACTTTTCAATCCGAATGTCATTACTACCCACTCATATAAGCCGATAGCTCCAGGACATCGAAACACAGTCTTATGTATATCTTCTTCAGCCATAAAAATCTGATTGTATCCTGCATTGCCGTCCATGAAGCTAATAATCTTGTGGCCCGATGTTGCATCCACCAACAAATCTGTTATCGGCATCGAGTACTCATCCTTGGGGGTAGCTTTGTTCAAATCCTGGAAGTCGATGCATATCCTCAATTTTCCATTTTTCTTTTCCACCGGGATGATATTAGAAACCCACTCAGCATATCGGCATGGCCTTATAAACTTTGCGTCATACAACCTTGTGATCTCCGCTTTGATCGGCTCATATAACTCTGCTTTGAACCTCCTTGGAGCCTGTTTAAACGACCGATATCCTGGTTTAATGGGTAGCCGATGTTCAACAATTGATCGGCTTAATCCTGGCATCTCATGATACTCCCAAGCAAAACAATCCCGATACTCCTTCAACAGTGTTATCAATTCTTCTCGAAGTTCAGGGCATAACTTTTTACTTATGTACGTCGGCCTTGGCTTATCTCCTGGTCCTATGTCGATCTCCTCTAAATCATCGGCTGACGTAAACCCTTGTCCCAGTTTCCCCTCGAAATCTTCAATGGAGCCCATTAGAGTAACAATTCGGAGCCGACTTGCTGAATCGGCTGTATCCCTTGGCTGGTGACCTTAAGATAATCTCCTTCCCATGTTTTTCCGGACAAACAATCAACACCATCAGCTTCCCAGACCGGCAAATCGGTCATTGCAATGTTGGTTGACCGATCTGCTAGGACTACCTCAACTTGATCTCCTTGCCACTGTATCAGACATTGATGCATCGTCGAGGGCACGCAACAGTTCGCGTGAATCCAATCCCTGCCAAGAAGCAGACTATATGATCCTTTTCCATCGATAACGAAAAACATGGTAGGTAATGTCTTGTTTCCCACTGTCAACTCCACGTTTAACACACCTTTTGCCTCTGATGAATTTCCACCAAAGTCTTTTAGCACCATATTCGTCTTGATCAAGTCTTCGGCAGTTTTCCTCAATTTTTGAAATGTAGCATAAGGCATTAGATTAACAACTGCTCCCCCATCAACTAGCATCTTCGTCATCGGCTTCCCATTCACATAGCCCTTGATATATAATGGCTTCAAATGCCGATGCTCTGACTCTTCAGGTTTATCAAATATAGCCTGATTGGGTTGCAACGTTAGCTAAGCAAAAACCTCTTCACTGCCTTCCTCGTCCGATGAAAGTGCTTTATATTCCCGAGGCAAAAAGAAAACCATGTTTATTGGAGCCGATGGATCAACTTCATCGTCCTTCCTCTTCACACGCCATACTCGTTTAGTTCTCTTGTGACGATGATCGGCTTCTTCCTGATCTTGCCTCTGTTCTTCCTGTTTCTCTCGGTGTCATAGCCGTTGTGCCCTTCTCTTCTGGTTTTTTGTAAATATCCCACTAGGACACCATTGAGGATTTTGGATTTGTCGCTTTTCATGTGATTCCTCGTCATCTTGAAAAAATTTTCCATGGATCGGCCCCAATCGGCTATGTACCGACCCTAGTCTCCTAACTGGCCGATCCCGCAAAAAACTCTCCTGCTGATCCCGTTGAAACCTCAGATTATCGCACTCATGACAATCTTCAATTGATGGCAATCTCATCCCTTGATCCCAGCAGAATCGGAAGAACGGACAATCCCAATGTGGATTATATCTTTCCCTATCTGGCTCAATCCACTGCTCTTCGTACTTTGAATACTTTTCTATCATGCCCGACGAAGTAATCCTTGATTTTCTATGATCCAAATGCCTTTCTTCATTGGCCTGAATTCTTGACGATGATCCCGCATAAACTATGTTCACGGGGAACGAGTGTCCGTTGATCTTCATCGGCTTCTTGTCCTCAAACTTGATCCTTCCCTGTTCAACAGCCGATTGAATTTGTTGCCGAAAAACTTTGCACTCGTTGGTGTGGTGCGATATCGTGTTGTGCCACTTGCAGTATCTTTTCTTCTTTAGTTCTTCGGCTGATGGAATCACGTGATTTGGCGGAAGTTGTATCTGTTTCTCCTGCAACAGTAAATCAAAGATTTTATCAACTTTATTAATGTCAAGATCATACCGTTCTTCCTTGCCGATATCCTTGACCCACGGGCACGATACTGATTTCTTGTTTCTAGCCCACTCCGCCAATCCAACTTCAGCATCGGATTCTTCATCATCTGAGTCCGATGAATAAACCTGTACCTGAGCAACCCTTCTCTGATATTTATCCTTTTTTGCCTCTTGAAATCGGCTTTCATGAGCCGATACCTTCTGTACCAGGTGCGCCAGGGACTCGAACTCCTATGATGAAAACCTCTCTTTGATTGGCACCAAGAGACCCTAAAAAGCTAAGTCGGCTAGATGTCCGTCACTCAGATTCAAGCTATAACATCGGTTTCCAACGTCCCGAAACCTCTAGATATATTCCGGCACCATTTCATCTGGTCTCTACCTAACCGATGTTAAATCTGTCTATCTCATCTCATGGATTCCAGCAAAGAAGTATTTGTGAAACTCTTTTTCTAGATCGGCCCATCCCCGAACTGAATTCGACGGTAATGAGGAGAACCATGTCAAGGCCGATCCAGACAACGACAAGGGGAAAAACCTAACTCTCAGAGCCTCCTCAGCCGATGCTTCTCCGCACTGTGCCAAGAATCGGCTAATATGCTCTACCGTAGATATACTGTCTTGCCTTGAGAACTTGGAAAAATCTGGGACTCTGTATCGGTGTGGCAATGGCACTCTGTCAAACCACTCGGGATATGGATGCCGATACATAAATGTTTGCTCCTTTGGCTTGATCCCAAACTGTTCCCTCACTATTTCTGCAACTCTTGCCGATAAATCTTCTTCCCTTGGGACTTCCTGCTGATACTGTATGGGTGGAGTTGGTAGCCGATTCTGCCTGGGATATTCTCTCTGATAATTACCTGAATCGGCAATGCCTCCTGGGTAGTTCTGTTGATATCCTCCATAAAAAGCAGACCGATGGTATCCAGCAGGAATATCTTGTTGCCCCCCAGCCTGGTTGTGTGAAAACAAGTTTTCCGGTACATCTTTTATGGTGCCATAAGTAACTTGATTTGGTTCCATCTTTGGTGGGAGATATACAGGACCTCGAGCAGGCTCTTGAGCAATCGATCCATCTACTGTCTTCTTGATGAGGTTATGGAGTGTGTTCACTAGGATCCCGGACTGATTGATGAGCGCGTGATGTACTGCTTCATTCACCATCTCCTGTAAGGGTTTTACTGGTGGACTCTCAGGTGGTGTATAGCTCGATTCTCCAACCAGAACTGGTTTTGGAAACTGAGATTTTTGAATCGGCCCTTGTCGCGTCATGCCGAAAGACTCTAAACAAAGTTTCTGAAAATTGGCCATGTTTTGCTTGACTTGCTGTCTCTGCTCGTCTGTTAAATCCTCCATGCTGGCTAGGATTACGTTGTCTGTTTTGATCTCCTTTTCAGCCATGTTGAAATTCTGGTCCCACCAGGCATGCCAAAAACGTGTTGACGCCGAAAATCACCAGCAGCGTCGGGAACGAGCGGATGATATGGTTCGGCGCCTGGAGACACGCGAAGGCCTAGGAGATTTGCTTAACTCCAGTGCAGGTCCTAAATATTGAGGTTCGTAGGCGTGCCAGTCAATTTGACCCTGCAATTGACAAGGAGATAGAAAATATTAGATCGCTGAGCCAATCGGCTGGAAGCTGAATTGGACTCGCTCCATCGGCCGATGGCCGATATAAGCAAAGCACTTATACATCGACTGGGAGTCGATGATGGCATAAATGGATAGGATAAATCTACCATATGGCTAAGGAACCAATAACAATGTAAATAAACTAGCCGATTATTAACATGAAGTATATCGCTCGGAAAGCCGATGATGGCGTAAAGTGCCAAAAACGTGAGGCAAACAATGTAATCGGCTTTGATTAACAAAAGATAACCTATCGGCTAGGCACTCCGATAGAACATTGCATAAATATCCATCGGCTCATTAAGGACAGAATTATTATCACCAGTCTAATAGATCGGACCTAACCGTTGCAGCACAGACTGATGATGATAACAGAACCTCGATGGACCGATAGATCTAATGCAATCGTGATGTAAAATATGATAACTTATCGGCTATACATCCCGATAAAATGCTTGCATAAAACCGATAAACCTAGCAGGAATAACTTATCGTAAGCAGTTTAGTAGGTCGGACATAACCGATGCAGCACAAACTGATGATAAATTACACCCAGTAAGCCGATAAATCTATGCACGCGTGATGTGATATATCTACTCAGCCTATGAGATCAAACCTAACTGATGCAGCCGTAGACAGAACAGATATATCGTGGTAAGCCGACTACCGCAGGCCAACTAGAATATCGGACCTAACTGAGGAAGTCCTAGTCAGAACGGTAGTCGGGGTAACGAGACTTACCCTCTCGCAGGAGGTCGAACTTAACCGATGCAGCCCGGCTCGAGAAGCAAGAACCCGTTGAATAGGGTGGCGATGCGCCGAAGTTGTATTGATCTGATTGATTGAGATGATTACAAAGCACCCGAGCATACGTATTTATACCCTGAGTTGATACAGTCCTGATCAGACACGAAACAGGAGTTTCCTAATTACAGAGAAAACACTAACCAGGCCTGATCGGATACGAGATCAGGCTTCCTAAAAGATAAAATATTATTACTGCCTAATTAACAGATAAGGCATTAGACTGCCACGCTATGGTCTTCATGACTCCTTTCCAAACTCGGCTTCCTCTGGATTGATCCCCGCTAATTATCTGTAATTTCTCCTTTAACCGAATCTAATAAAGAACCATACCAAATTTTGGCGTTAACAGCCGATACTCGTACACCTTTATGAGGGCTTCGGCTTCGCCTACGACGGCAAAACCGCTCGTGGTGGAGGCCGGCGCGCTCGTTCTCGTCTTCCGATCGGCGTGGCACCGAGCGTTGATGCCCTGCCGAAGGTCACGCCGTAGTTGGCCTCGGAGATCCTGATTGTGCCGACGGGCGCTTCGACACTGCCGGTTGTTGTTGGGGTTGCCGAGTGACGTTTGGCATGACTCCGTGTGCGAGCCGGCCGCTCGGCGTCGCTTTGAGGTGGACGAGATTGCCGTTGGGGATGCCGACCAGTTGGTCGGTATGAGGGTATCGCCCAACTGTTGGTGCTGTTGACATGCAGCAGCGGTAAGCATGGCTTTTATCCTTGTTATTGTCGGAGTGGCCTGGTGATCAGGCCCGAACTGGAGTGTATCCAATAGAGTTGCGGTGGCCACGATGTTCTGTTGAGGAGTAACGAAGACGTCGTGGTCGCTGACTCGGGTTTGGAGGATTTGTTGCTGATCAGTTCGCCCAACTCTGCGTAGATCATCGTTGCGGGAGTCCAGGCGTCTTGCTTCTTCCTCCTATTGTTCTCGCAGTCGGCAGGCCTCCTCCTCTTGTTGCTCGCTTAGTTGGCGTGATTCCTGAGTAGGAGTAGAGCCTTTGGATGCCATAAATATTTCTCGTGGTGGGGAGAAGCTTGCCGAACTGCTGTCTGACTTATAGTCGGAATCCGACTGAGAGTCGTAGTCCAACTGAGAGTTGTAGTCAGAATAGTTGATGGGGCTGATGATAACTCCAACCTCCCTAGATCCGATCTCGAGCGGCTCTAGGCCATATCCGAGTCGAACTCCAGGGGATCGGGTTTGCCACGTCGGATGTTGATTGAAGGTATCCGCAGCGTTGCCGAGTCTGTATGGGAGATTGACGATCTCTTCCCTTCTTAGCTCGATATCGGCCGGCTCAAGACCGAGTCCAAGTCGAACACTGAAAGGAAGAGTTGTCCCAAGACCTGAGCAAGTGGAAGATTGCCGCAGCAAGTCGATGATGGTCGCTGCAGCATCATGTGGGCCGACTGGCGCGAAGCCAGCTGGTTCCCTGGCAGATCGGATCGAGTCCGAGCTAGCCAAGGTGAGGTTGCCGAACTTGTCGGCGACGAAGTTGAGGCTTCCGAATGTGATCGTGTCATTAGTGGAGAATTTGTCGCCGTCGACTCCGATTGCTGGATCCATCGAGCTTGTAGATGTAGATCTCGCCGAAGCCCCTACCTGGCGCGCCAACTATCGATGTTTTACACCGGCAATATGAATATGGGGCAAGGGATCTCCTCTTAGAGATATAACGCACACAACTAGGACTGTGTTTTCCTTATCGTACAAGGCAAAGTCTGCTAGGGATTACTATATCTCTAATTACAAGGCCAGGCCCATCCTCTATCCGAGTGGCCCATATGCTTGTCATGAGGTACCCGGGGCCATGGCACCCACACCATGTGACATAGGTAGGAAACCTTTCTTAGAGTCCTGCATGTTGAACCTTTTCAACACCTTGTCAATGTATGTATCTTGACATAATCCAATTAGCCTTCTTGATCTATCTCTATAAATCTTGATGCCCAGAATGTATGCCGCCTCTCCTAAGTCTTCCACAGAGAAACTATTTTTCAATGAAGACTTAACAGATTCGAGCAAAGGAATGTCATTTCTGATCAGTAATATGTCGTCCACATATAACATCAGAAATACAAGTGCGCTCCCACTAGCCTTTTTATAAACACAAGTGTCGATGTTTTACACCGGCAATATGATTATAGGGCTACTCGGCAAGGGGAAACTCGGTGGATTGCAAAGGAACACAAGGAGATTTTATACTGGTTCAGGCCCTCGATGTGAGGTAATACCCTATGTCCAGTTGGGATGTATTCCTTCGAGGATTATGGTGGTGGTTCTGACGAACTCTTGATGATCTATGATCTCATGCCCTCAGGGGGCGCCCTTCCTCCCCTTATATACTAGGAGACAGGAGTACAAGGTAGGAATCCCAGCCGGATATGGCCAAGGAATTTCCTTCTTTGAGATACATCTTACCCGGCTAAGATTGTATATTCCTTTTTATACAAGGCAAAATCTACCGGGTGCTACTATATCTCTAATTACAAGACTCGGCCCATCCTCTATCCGAATGGCTCATATGCTTGTGATGAGGTACCCAGGGCCCATGGCCTCCACAGTAGCCCCTGAGACCTTCATAGTTGAGTCACAGCTGATGCCGAGTGCTCATCCTCCACGGTGAAGATTGCTCGAGTGCATTGCTCCCGAGTACTCTTTGTCCGAGTGCGTCTTCTTCCCGAGTCCTGCTTCATGTCAGCTTGCAGCGAGGCTATGAAAGGCTTCATATAGACGTATGAATAGTGTGCGCCAAATAGGCACAACTACTAGGTGTAGCCCCAACTTTGTGCTTAATTGTGAAAACAATTAAACATAAAGTCAAAGATCTTTAACCTTGTAGTCTTTCCCGAGTTGTGTACTACTGGTATGTGAGACTCTTCGGTATCGTGTCAACCGGAATATAATTTATAGTCTTGCTGAGTAGCATGCCACTCGTATATGGGACTCTTCAGCTTCATGTCAGCTGGAAAATGGGATTTATAGTCTTTCCCAAGTAGCCTCCCACTCGAAAGTTAGACTCCTCAGCATCATGTCAGCTGGAAAAGATATTTATAGTCTCTCCTGAGCAGTGCACTACTCGAAAGTTAGACTCTTCAGCGTCATGTCGGCTGGAACAATGTTGCTCATGGCAACTGTTGGCCAAGCATGTAGGCCGCGTACCACTTTATGAAGATAGATCCATTGTGTGGTCAGGTGTACTTGAGAGATACCTGCATCCCCAATGTTGATGAAGACCAGCTTATAATTCTTATAAGGACATATCCTCAATACCTGGTGGATAAAACAGATAACCAAACATATATGTTTAGCAATTAGGCCTTCATAAAGCATATCTGTTTACCTCATCAATTTCTATTGGTAGCACCTGTACTGCGATTTTAACGCAGCCAGTGTACGGCCCATATTGAGCGTGCTACTGTAGAAACTCATATCTTGGTGGCCCAGTACCGACTGTGTAGGCCCAAGCCCATGAGTCGGCACAAGCTCTATAAAGGCTGGGGGAGAGAGAAAAGATTCCTCTATCTTCCTAAGCAACCAATCGTTTCATCTTCCTAGCTCCGCGCCAAAATTTCGCCTCCCGCTCCGCTAGGGTTTGCCATTGCTTGCTCCTCCCCATCGAAGCTTGAGTGATTCCGCTTTCCTTTGTCCATCCCCAGCCCGAGACCACATTTCCCCCAAATTTCCTGTCCCCCCAGCCATGTCAAAGGTTCCAGATTGCGTTGGGGTGTCGCACAAGGGGTGGCCGACCTTAGATTGCAGCCAGTCGAAGCTGGCAAGGCTGGAGAAGTTGCTGTGGCTACAAAGCCGTGACATCATCCGCTGGCACCCGGCTGAGGGTGAGTCGGTTCCAAATCCCCAAGCCGGCGAAACTGTTGTTTTTGCCTCTTTCTTTGACCGGAGTTTGTTTCTTCCGTCCTCTGCGTTCCTCCTCCGTCTTCTTAGCTTCTACGGATTAGAGTTGGTGAATCTGAATCCCAACTCGATTTTGCAAATCTCTATCTTCGTGACTCTTTGTGAGTGCTACTTGGGTGTAGAGCCCCATTTTAATTTCTTTAGGCACTTATTCTACATCAAGCCCCAACCCTCCAAGAATAGAGTCCAGGTGATTGGAGGGCAGGCCTTCAGTTGAGGAGTGAGATGACGAAAGTATATATCGATCTTCCTTTGAAATCCTCCTTGAAAGGTTGGCATAAGGAGTGGTTCTACTGTTCTGATCTAGAACCCTCCCTGCCTCCATTCACCGGCTCTCCACCGGCGGTCTCGCCCAATTGGTCGTCGGATCCAACCTTTGAAGAGATGGGCCAAGTGCATCAGTTGCTGGCAAGGTTGGAGAAATTCAAGAAAGCCAGCCTAACAGGCCCCTGGGTCGCCAAGCGCTTCCTGACCCGGCGCATCCAGCCATTAAAGCTGACGAGCAAATTCTGCTGGGATTACTAGGGGAAGAATGACCCTGACCGAGAAAGCCGAGAGGTGATTGACTAGCAAAAAGTGACCGAAATATTGTTCACTTATTTCTCCAATGGGGTGATCGAAATCGAGGACGCAGAGCACTCCATCGCGGCTTATAGCCAAAACTGGCCTCGTCCCGAGGTAACCCTTGCTTCTCTTCTGTGATGGATGTCTATAGGCATGTATCCATAGTTGCTCAGCGTCGTGCAATGTATATTGTTGAATCGTTTGTAGTGGTGCAAGGAGTTTGATGATGACTCCCGTCCGTTGTCGGCCACAAAGTCAAAGAAGAGGCCAAGAAGTCCTTCTGCCGCCCAGCCTGACTCCAAGAGAGCAGGAAAGAAACCCTTTGTAGATCAGGGCAAGGAGAAGGTTGTGAGGCTGAGTGCCACAGCCAGGAGTTTAAAGATAAGAGACTCCACCGGCACAGCACCCAGGCCATCAAGTCCCAGACCGGGACCGGCACGATCGAGCTGAACATCATCGAGCCCAACCCAAGTGCAGCCGAGTATAGGGTCGACCCCAGCACCGCCGAGTACCCGAGCGCCCCAGCCGACCACACCGCGAACGGGGCCGACCAGGACAGAAATGCCGCCACCGACTACTGCGCCCTTAGGCCCAACAGCCAGCAGCCCTCCAGTGCCACCCTCCGGATCTCCCGGACAGAAGCTCAAGTTCTCCAAGAGGTAGGCCATTCTAGGTCTTCTGAAAATCATGTTCAGCATTGTAGCTGTTGACGCCAAAAATCGCCGGGATCTGGTTTGGCGTCGAAAGACACGCGAAGGCCTGGGAGATTTGCTTTACTCCAGTGCAGGTCCTAAAGTGTTGAGGTTCGTAGGCGTGCCAGTCAATTTGATCCTGTAATTGACAAGGAGAAAAACGTTAGATCAATGAGCCAATCGGCTGGAAGCCGATCTAGACTCGTTTCATCGGCCGATGGCCGATAAGCACTGTAGCACTTATACATCGACTAGAAGCTGATGATGGCATGAATAATAACTAATAATAAGCAAACATTAAATTAGCCGATCATCGAAGGGATGCTCAAGAATCGGCTGTAAGCTCGGTAAAGAAAACAAGCAGGATGCATAAGGAAAATAAACTACAGGAACTCCTGCCGATCATAATTTAAAGTTACTGGTATTGCTGCGAAGATACTGCCTGCGCCCGTGCCCGGGCCCCTTGCTCACATCGGCTCCCGGGATCTTCATCCGCTGTCCATACCCGTGCCCGGGTTCTTACCTAAGCTCGTACCTGGGTCCTCCCCTGAGGTCGTGCCCGGGAACTTGGTTGGGGTCATGCCCAGGAACTCGGTTGGACAGAATAAACCAACCGGCTAGCCCTTAGCCGATCGCAACAGTAATACAGGCAAGGATGTATAACAAGGCAAGCGATAACATAAATGATAAACAACTGACGAATCTGCCGACTACTGAACAGAGCGCATGGACATCGGCTGGAGGCCGATGACAAAAAGATAACAGAATAATAAAGCCATTGCCAACAATATAAGATAAATAGATGCAGTCGGCCTTAACAGATAACTTATCGGCTAAGCACTCCGATAAAGACACCGCATAATACCCATCGGCTCATCAAGAGTGAAGCTATCATCATCGGTCTAGTAGATCGGACCCAACCGTTGCAGCACAGACTGATGACGATAACGATACCTTGATAGGCCGATAGGTCTGATGCGATCGTGATGTAGAACATGATAACTTACCGGCTATACATCCCGATAAGACACCTGCGCATAAAGCATCAACTTAGCAGGAACGGTTTATCGCTAGCAGCTTAGTAGGTCGGACCTAACCGATGCAGCACAAACTGATGATAAACCGCTCCCAGTAAGCCGATACGATCTACGCACGCGTGATGTGATATACCTAGTCAATCTATGAGATCAAACTGAACTGATGCAGCCATAGATAAAATAAATATACCGTGGTAAGCCGACTACCATAAACCGACTAGAATATCGGACCTAACCGAGGAAGTCCTAGCCGATAGGTAGCCGGGGTGACAAGACTTACCCTCTCGCTGGAGTTCGGACCTAACCGATGCAGCCCAGCTCGAGAAGCAGGATCCCGTCAGAAGGGTGGCGATGCGCCGAATTTGTTATTGATTGAGTGAGTGATTCTTTTACAAGGTGCCCGCACGTACGTATTTATACCCCGAGTTACATGAGTCCTTATAGGACACGACACATGATTTCCTAGTTATAACAGAAAACGCTAACAAGACCTGACCGGACACGAGGTCAGGTTTCCTAAAGATAAACACCTGCTTAACTAATAGGTACAGTAAATAACTACCAAACAGCGGTCTTCACGGTCCCTTCCCGGAGTCGGTCTCTTCTGGATCAGTTTCCACCGGTTGACTGTAATTTCTCCTTTTGACCGAATCTGACATAGGGCCTTACCAAATTTTGGCGTTAACAGTAGCGCCTTGATGTTTGACTCATTACGCAGGAAGCAGGCCGACATTGATCTTAAGGAGACCCCGCTGACTACCCCTGCTATCAGGCTTGCCCTAGCCAATCCAGCGCCAGCGAACGTGCCTACTGAGCTGGCGGTGGCCCCAATTTCAGAAACTGAGACCGCCTCGACTGCAGGGTCGCCGACCAAGGGGCGGTTGCTGAAGCCGTTGTTCCAGCCCTTGAGCCGGTGCCCGTTGTCGAAGCCATCTCTGCAGCTCCTGAACCCGCCCCCGATGCCCCAGAGGCTGCCGAGTTGAGGGCCAGGACCTCATCGCCATCCTAGTCACCATCGTCGTTGTCGTCATCGACGCTATCTCTTCCTTCAGACAGACCCGACCTCCCTAGGATCGAGGCCCCTCCGCGTAAGTTCCCGAGGACATTCCGTTGGACGGTGCCCGATGGAACTACGCGGAGCTACAAGGTCGATGAGGTGGCAGCGGAAAAGGAGCATGAAGACTTGCTTCGTGCCACAATCGCCGCGTCCCAGGGGATTCAGGTATGACTTCCGTTGTATTGGAATCTCGGTAGTGTTTCTTGACGCCTGACTCTGCTTTGACTTGTTACTCCTCGAGCAGAAGATTGTTGATCGCTCGGAGAAAATGCACGAGGTGCTGACCCAAATCGCCCCCCAACTCCAAGAATTGGACCAACTCCGGGCCTTGAAAGCCGAAGTGGAAGGGCATAGTCAGGAGAGGGAATCTTGGCTGAGGGAGGCTATCACCCAGCTCAGGAGTGAGAATTGGGACCAAGCCAAGAAGATAAGAGGTGAGCCTTCGGAACACTTCTTCCTGACCAAATCCTTAATATATTTCTCCAGCTATGTTATTTCCTGACTGCCCAGTTGTGTCTTGACTGCAATGTCGAGTTCTTGACTAATCTGTCGTGCAGCCCTCGCAGCCGAGTTGAAGACTGGAATGGAGGGAGAAGAATAGCTGAAGGAGGCCGAGAGAGCCAGGGCCAAACATGAAAAAGACAAGGCCGACCTGACAATAGCCAATACCGAGCTTGAGCGAGAGATGGCCGAGTTGAAGGAGGCTAACGCCAAGCTCGAGAAGGAAAAAACCGAACTGGAGAGGACCATAGCCAGGTGGGAGGCCGAATATGACAGTAAGTCTCCCTTTTGACAATGATCTTAACCAATCCATTAATTACTCCATCTGCAGCTTTACCAAATAAGTTTACTTGTCGGTGAACCCGGGTAGCTGCTAGAGCCTTTTTCCAAGCCCAATTTCAGGCTTACGCAGAGGAGATAAGGGTCGTCAAGGAGTCACAGGAGGCCCTCCTCAGATCTGTGAAAGGGCTCCTTGACATCATGGATCCTCGCCCCGTGGGAACCAGCTGTAGCTCGATCGCCCAAGTGGAGGCGCGCCTTGAGGATGCACCGAGTGCCCTGAAGATGTACTCGGATGAGCACATCATTGTTGGCATAGCCCGAACCTTGGCAATGACCAAGTCCATCTACCCAAGGGCAGATGTTGAAGCCATCGGGGAGGGGTTTGCCAGGGAGACAACTCCTGAGGAGGCGCTGGAGCTGATAGCCAAGGCGAGGCCAACTGCAAAGATTATCATCCAAGACCTGGGTCTGTAGAAACAGTACATCATGCAGTCAGTGTATTGTAGATTTTTGCAAATATATGTGCAATGTCGCCAAGCTTTAGACTATTACTCAGTTGTCATTAGCTTTATTCGACCATATAGCCTACACTGAGTTGATCTATAGGAACTTAATAAAAACATTCACTGCAGAAAGTTGTACTTGGGCAGACATAGAAAAGTCATAGTAAAACTTCATAACTTGAGTAAAATAGGCTCGTATATTATTGACAAAGCACATATAATACATGCAGCCCTCGACTCACTACTCGGTTGAAACAAGCGGCGTAATGAGTCAGAGTAAAACTATACACATGAAATTTGTAAAACTCAGGTATAGAAAGGACGTAGCTGTTCTATATTCCATGAGTTGCTGATGAGGGCACCGTCTTCGGTCTTCAGTCGTAGGCGCCTGGCCGCGTGACCTCGGCTATAATGAACGGCCCTTCCAGATTAGGGATAATTTGTGCCTGTCTTTGGTGGTTTGTATTTTTCTCAGGATGAGACCTCCGACCAAAAAGGCGCGGCCACAGACATTGCGATTGTGGTAGTGACGCAGGCCTTGAAGATACCTTGCCGACTAGATTGTTGTGATATCCCTTTCTTCTTCCAACTGATCTAGTTCGACCAATCGGGTATTGTTGGAGATGTTTTCTAAGTAAGCCCAAACTCGCGGAGAGTCGAACTCTAACTCGGTTGGTAGCACAGCCTCAGCACCGTAGACCAGAAAGAAAGGGGATTGTCCTATTGCCTGACTGACCGTTGTTCTGAGAGACCAGAGAACAGATAGGAGCTCTTGGACCCACCGGCCCGCGTATGGTTGTAGTCGGTCGAATATCCTAGCCTTGATACCTTGTAAGACCATACCATTGGCTCGTTCAACCTGCCCATTGCTCCACGGGTGTGCCACAGACGTATAGCAAATCTTGATGCCGAAGTCATCACAGAAATCTTGAAACACGCCGCCCGTGAACTGAGTGCCATTGTCGGTGATGATGTGGTTAGGGACCCTGAATCGGTATAATATACTCATGATGAAATCCTTTGCTCGTGCTACCGTTACGGTTGCAACGGGTTTGGCCTCAATCCACTTGGTGAATTTATCCACTGCGACGAACAAGTGTGTGAACCATCCTGGCGCTTTCTTGAAAGGCCCGACCATGTCAAGCCCCCATACTACAAAGGGCCAAGAGATTGGGATTGTTTGGAGTTCTTGGGCTAGGAGATTTGTTTGTCTTGCGTAGAACTGGCAACCCTCGCATGTGCGAACATTGTCTTTTGCATCTGTTACTGTTGTTGGCCAGAAAAATCCCTGCTGGTAAGCCTTTCCGACTAACGTCCTGGATGCTGCGTGGTTGCCACATATGCCCGAGTGGATCGACTGCAGGATCTGCTTGCCCTCCTCGGTGGTGACGCAGTGCATGAGGACACCGGATGCACTTCTTCGGTACAGGTCTTCTCCGATGACTAAGAAACTCTTGCTTCAACGTTTGATTCATTCACCTTCACTGCGATCTTCTGGGAGTCCATCATCTAGGGGGAATTTGAGAACAGGAGACCGCCAATCTTGACATATGTGTAGCACCTCATCTGTCGCTGGGGTAGGTTCGCCTCTCGACTACTCCGGTGCTGGTTTCTTCTTTACTGACGGCTCCATAAGTTGCTCGACAAAGAGCCCATATTTGCCAATTCATCTGCAGCATCATTGTATTGTCGTAGGACGTGTGTTATCTCTAGCCCGTCGAACTTGTTTTCCAACTTGCGGACTTCCTGACAGTATGCCGCCATTGTATCGTCGAGACATGTCCAGTCCTTCATGACTTGGTTCACCACGAGTTGAGAAGCCCCGCGCACAACCAGTCGACGTATGCCGAGTGATATAGCAATGCGGAGCCCGTGGATAAGTGCCTCATACTCGGCGATGTTGTGGGAAGCCGGGAAGTGGATTTGTAGAACGTACTTGAGTTTTTCGCCAGTGGGCAACATCAAGCCCCGGCGCCGCCGATCCATAGAGAACCGTCGAAGTATGTTGTCCAGTACTCTAGCTTCCCTGTTGATGTAGGCATTTGAACTTCTGTCCACTCGGCCATGAAGTCAGCTAAAGCTTGTGATTTGATTGCTATCCTTGGCTGCAAGGTGATGTCGAACGCCATCAACTCGAGCGCCCATTTAGCGATTCGGCCAGTGGCCTCACGGTTATGTAGGACGTCCCCGAGTGGAAATGATGTGACCACCGTGACTTGATGTGCTTGGAAATAGTGCACCAGCTTTTGGACAATGACGAGTAGGCCATAGAGCAGCTTCTAGACCTGCGGATATCTCGTCTTCGAGTCGGAAAGGACTTCGCTGACAAAGTAGACTAGCCTTTGGACTTTTTGGATATGACCCTGTTTGGATCGCTCGACCACCAACACCGTGCTAACTACCTAAGTAGTTGCCGCCAGATATAGCATCAGCGGTTCTTGGGGCATGGGTGACGCCAACACAGGGGTGATGTGAGAAATTTCTTGAAGTCTTCGAAGGCTTGCTGGGCTTCGGGAGTCCACTAGAAATTGTCTGCTTTCTTCAATAACTTGAAAAAGGGCATGCCCTATTCACCCAGTGATGAGGACATCACTTCTTTCGATACACACTTACAACCTCCATAGGTCCAAGGACTAATTACTCGCGCACGTGCCCGTCAACTTAATTGCTAGGTGAATGCGTTCCTAAGCTTACATGGAAATATTTCTATGAATGACATGCTATTTAATTCTTGTGATGATTTTATTGCTATTAGGAACCTGGGAGAAGACCATGGAGAATAGCTCAAGAAGCCAAATATTAAAGTGGAGACAAGTGCAAGTAAATTCTTATTCCCGAGACCGATTCAGTTTCGGGCTGGGAGACAGCGTCAACTTCAAACGGCCATAACTTTTGATCCAGAAGGAGTTACTGGGCCTACAAGTACTTGTTGGAAAGCTAATAAAGTCTACTTTCCGATGGTTTTAGTTTCACACCAAAATTCCTCCTGAGCTGTCCAGAATCGCCAAAACAAGTTGTGTCATTTTTTTCATCCGAGTCAGTTTGGGCCTTTGGGCTTTGTATTTGTGTCGTGGGCTAAACCCATGAGGAGTGCACCCCTCACAGGGAAAACCCTCACCCTAGGACGTCCTAACTCATATATATTCAGTAGCCATCACTGTTTAGATGGGTTTTGCTTAGATTAATCTGTCTATGAACAGTTTCGCCGTTTATCGGCTTGTGAGACCCCAACTTCAAGAGTATAATCATTCATCTGCAAGTGAGTTGCAATCTTTCTTGTTCTTGCTTATGTTCTTCGATTCACATGCAGGGATTAGCCTTCGTGGCGGGGTCAACCGAGCAGCGCACGGTTGATAACGAGGGGAGACGTGGTGCAGCGATTGCAGGGTTCAGGTCTTGGTGATCAGAAACTGGATCGTGAGTGTCAATTCTCCACCAAATCGAGAGTTATCCTTACCTAACGGAAGATCGGGCACCCCGTTGCCATCAAGTGGTATTAGAGCGAAGGTTGACCTTGAGGTATTATCTTTTTCGTCCTGTTTCAATCTTTGTTTCCTATATCTAGAGTCCAGAAAAGCCACAAAAACAAAATTAGTAGTTATAGGTTTTTTTCTTTTTTCCCCTGTCCTACAACCACGTTTAGTCTTTTTGCATAAGTCTGTTTCAGAGTCTGTAGTGTTGAGTTTGTGTCCTAGGTTGAGTTCGGTTGTTGGCTTAGATTGTGTTTAAGTCCAGTTCTTGATACATCCGCCACACCCCCCTACACAGCACCACCTGATCTCGAATCAGCCTCCACCAAAACACTGATACGGAGGACCTTCCTTGAAACAGCCATAACTTTCGCATACGAACTCGAAATCAGGCAAATAAATAGTCTACAAACATCTAAACAAAATTCCCATCTGCTACTCCCCCCACTTCGTCGGGTTTGCGAAAATCAGTTTTTCAAAATTTAGGACGGAAAATTAGGTATCTGCACTTCAAAGTTCTAGCACGCTTTTTAAAGCACACCCGTGTATTTCTACAGGCCACACCTTATATCAGGCTGAGCTGCCACCTTCTTGAGGTTGTTGTTCCTATGCTCCTAGTTGAGAAAAAATATCAGAAAAATAAAAGAAAAAAAAGGGTGTGAAAGAAAAAAAAGAGAAAAAAAGAAAAGGAGAGGAGCACATAGGACACACCAGGGAGCCAGCTGTGTGCTATTGTGTGCTGTGTTTTTTTTTGCCTTGCCTTTATTGCCTTGCTGCTGTCCTTCATACTTGTTTGTCTCCCTTGTTTTATCGCATCTGGTTTAGAACGCGTTTAGGCCAGCAACTAGGACAAGTGCTTTGGACATTTATTCAACATTACTATCTGTTATTGAATTGTGTGCTACTAACATATTTGGCCTCCCAAGCTCCACATATATACTTCTGGTCAACATGGTCTCGACCCTTTGCAATCGCTGGATCACGCCCTCAAGGTATCATGAACCAGCCACATGTTGTACCATCCTTTGTTCACTAGTCTCAGAACCTTGTAAGAGCTCGGTAAGGTGCTTCCATTTGCGAGTGTCCACTATCATAGTACTAGTTGATAGGGATATTGTTTTCTCTATCTTCTTGCTAACAATGCCAGGGACCGATGATGAAATCTCAGAGTGCGTTCTTCACAGCGAGATGCAAGGCTACATGGACTAGATGATGAAGGGGCTGAATGAAACCATTCTGGAGGGGGTCAACACTGCTCTTGCCAAGCAGAACATAAACCACACGCTTGAGAGTTTGGACGACGAGTAGCCACGCTGGCTGGGAGGATTGATGAATTGGAGACCCATCGGCTACCCTCCGGAGATGATGCCACGATGTATGATGACGATGGAGAGGTTGACTGGCGAGCGACACAAGAGGCATGACTACGTCAACGCCTTCGCCACAATCGTCAAGGTATGGGAGGAAACCACCAAGGGTGAGGTAACGATGATCCTTTTGCTAAAGTTAAATTTACCTTGCCTTCATTTTCTGGAAAATATGACCCTGAAGCTTATTTGGATTGGAAAATGACCGTAGAGCAGAAATTTAATTCCCATTTAGTTCCTGAAAATCATAGAGTTAGGCAAGCAATTGGTGAGTTCAAGGACTTTGCTATTAATTGGTGGAGTGAACTAGTTAAATCTGGCCTAGAACCTGACACATGGGATAGACTAAAATGAGCTATGCGGGGTAGATTTATTCCTCCATCTTTCAAACGAGATTTGCGAAATAAGTTGGCATGCTTAGATCAATGAGAAAAATCTGTAGAAGATTACTTTCAGGAGCTACAAAAAGGAATGTTGCGTTGTGAGGTAGAGGAGGATGAGGAGGATAAGATGGCTCGATTTTATGGGGGGTTGAGACGTGAAATTCAGGACATTATTCAATATAAAGAACACAATTCTCTTAACCAATTGTTCCATCTAGCTATATTAGCTGAACAGGAATTGCAGGGAAGGCAGCCATTGAGAAGGAACAATTGGGGAAGCACGTCTACATCGAGGCCTTCCATTGGGCAAGGCAAAAGTCTCCCTATTCAGAGTTCTACGCCCTCCACCAATAGGGTGCTAGCAGTGCCATCTTCACGAGCTACTGAGGTGAGCAAATCTGTTCGCGTACAGGCACCCGCAAAAAACGCATCATCGATTGCTTCTACGGGAAGAACGAGGGATATCCAATGCTTCAAGTGCAAAGGGATGGGCCATGTGCAACATGATTGCCCAAATCAGAGAGTTCTCATTGCTACAAATGATGGTGAGTACACTAGTGCTAGTGATGTTGATGATGAACTAGCACATGGCACTAACAATGCAGGTGATAAAGATGAGAGCGATGATGATGTGGAGCACATAGGTGCAGATGATATAAGCAAGTACCTGAGCATTGTAGCACAACGGGTGCTAAGTGCTCGAATGGAGAAGGCAGAGCAAAATCAGTGCCACAATTTGTTCCAATCAAGGTTCGTGGTTCACAATAGAGCATGCCGTGTTGTCATTGATAGCGGTAGTTGTTGCAACCTTGCTAGTTCAAATTTGGTTGACAAGCTAGGTTTGCCTACACAACCACATCCACGACTTACTACATCCAATGGTTCAACTCTTGTGGTAAGTTGAAGGTAAGCAAAGTTGTGAGAGTGCAATTTTCTGTTGGAAAGTACCATGATAGTGCAAATTTTGATGTGCCTATGCAAGCATGTTTTTTTGCTTTTGGGTAGACCTTGGGGAATATGATAGAATGTGCTGCACCATGGTAGAACTAACACGTACACTTTCACACATAATGGCAAAAAGATTGAGTTGCTACAATGACCCCTGCTGAAATTTTGAAGGACGATATAGCACGTGCTGAAAATAAATCTAAGTCTGAAAATCAGCAAGTAGCTAAAGATGTGTTTCCACCTAGAAAGGAGAAAAAAGAGCCACCTGCTAGGAAAGACACACTTAAGTTGAAAGGAGCTTCCATGTTAGCTACTAAATCTGAGATTTCTGAGTTAAATGTTAATGATTCTGTTTGCTATGCTTTGGTTTGCAAGGAAACTTTCTTTACACTAGAGGACTTGCCTCCTTCTTTGCCACGTGCTATTACTAACCTTTTGCAGGAGTTTGCTGATGTATTTCCAAGTGAGATACCCCCGGGCCTGCCACGTATGAGAGGAATTGAGCATCAAATTGATTTGATCCCGGGAGCTGCGTTGCCAAACCGTGCGCCGTATAGGACCAATCCCGAAGAGACTAAGGAAATTCAAAAGCGTCAAGTGCAAGACTTGCTTGAAAAAGGGTTTAATGTACGTGAGAGGTCTTAGTCCTTGTGCTGTGCTGTTAATTTTGGTGCCTAAGAAAGATAGGTCATGGCATGTGTGTGGATTGTAGAGCCATTAACAACATAACTATTAGATATCGTCATCTATCCCTAGGTTAGATGATATGCTTGATGAATTAAGTGGCTCTGTTGTGTTCTCTAAAAGTAGACTTGCGGTAGTGGATACCACTAAATTAGAATGAAAATTGGATGAATGGAAGACCGCGTTCAAAACTAAATTTGGTTTGTTGAGTGGTTATATGCCTTTTGGTTTTGACCTAATGCCCTAGTACTTTTATGGACTCATGAATGAAGTTTTACGCACTTTCATTGGTAGATTTGTGGTGGTTTACTTTGATGATATACTTATTTACAGCAAGTCTTTAGATGAACAATAAGGAACATTTTACGTGCTGTTTTTTAATGCTTTGAGAAATGCACGTTTGTTCGGTTACCCTCGCGAAGTGCACTTTTTTGCACGGAGCGAGTTTCTTTTCTTGGTTATGTTATGACTCACAGGAATTGAAGTTGATGAGACCAAGATAGAAGTTGATCTAAGATTGGCCGACTCCTACATCGGTTTTAAACAGGTGCGGAGCTTTCTTGGGGCTAGTTGGATTTCTACCATCGCTTTGTGAGAGATTTTCAGCACCATTGCCACTCCCATGAATGAGCTCACAAAGAAAGGCGTTCCCTTTCGATGGGACAAGCCACATGAAGAAGCCTTTCAATTTTGCTTAAGAGAAGTTTGACTCATGCACCACTACTCCAACTCCCTGACTTTGGTAAGGTTTTTGAGCTTGAATGTGTGCAAGTGTTATAATGGGATTGGAGGTGTGCTTAATTCAGAAAGGTAAGCCAGTTGCATATTTTAGTGAGAAGTTGTCAGGACTTAGTTTGAACTATTCCACCTATGATAAAGAACTTGTATGTTTGGTTCGAACATTTAGAGACTTGGCAACATTATCTATGGCCAAAGGAATTTATCATACATTCTAATCATGAGTCTTTGAAACATATTCGAAGTCAAGCTAAACTGAATAAACAACATGCTTAATGGGTAGAATTTATTGAGTCATTTCCATATATCATTAAGCATAAGAAAGGCAAAGACAATGTGATTGTTGATGCTTTATCTAGGCGGTACACTATGTTATCTCAACTTGATCGTAAAATTTTTGGATTGGAGACAATAAAAGAATTATATGCTACTGATTTGGACTTTAAAGAAGCTTATGATCACTGTCGAGAGGGGAGAACTTGGAATAAATATGTGTTGAATGAAGGATTGTTGTATCGAGCTAACAAATTATGTGTTCATGCAAGCTCTTTTCGTCTTTTGTTTTTGCAGGAAGCGCATGGAGGTGGATTGATGGGACATTTTTGGAGTGAAGAAAGACGGAGGATGTTGCTAGCCACTCACTTCTTTTGGCCGAAAATGCAGCGTGAACGTTTGAAGCGATACGTTGCACGATGCAGCACTTGTAACAAAGCTAAGTCCCGTCTTAATCCACATGGTCCTTTATATGCTCTACCCATCCCTAGTGCTCCTTGGGAAGACCATTTCTATGGATTTTGTTTTAGGATTGCCTAGGACCAAAGAGGGGGAGGGATAGTGTCTTTGTTGTTGTTGATAGATTTTTTTCCAAATGGACATTTCATTCCTTGTCAAAAGAGCGACGATGGCTACCATAGTTTGCTGATTTTGTTTTTCAGGGATGTCGTTCGTCTACATGTGTGCTCAATACAATTGTTTCCAGATCGAGATACCAAGTTTTTGAGTTCATTTTTGATGACGTTGTGGAGAAAATTGGGGACGAAGTTACTATTTTCTACAACTTGCCACCCCCAAACCGATGGACAAATGGAGGTGGTGAATCATACTTTGTCAACAATGTGGCAGGCTGTTTTGAAAAATAATTTGAAAATGTGGGAAGAATGTCTTCCACATGTGGAGTTCGCCTACAACCGTTCATTGCACTCCACCACAAAGATGAGCCCATTCCAGGTGGTATATGGCTTTAACCCTTGCGCTCCAATTGATTATTACCTTTCTCCCATTTTCAGACAAGTGAGTTTTGATGCTAAGACACGGGCTGAATTTGTGCTTAAGTTACATGAGACCATGTGGGAGCCATGGGCCCCGGGTACCTCATTACCAGCACATGGGCCACTCGGATAGAGGATGGGCCAGACCCTGTAATTAGAGATAAGATAGCAAACCCGGGCAGCTGTTGCCTTGTATAATAAGGAAACATAGCCTTAGTCGGCGATAGGATTCTATCTCTAAGAAGGAATCCCTTGGTCCGTATCCGACTGGGATCCCTTACCATGTACCCCTGTCCCCTAGTATATTCTTGTCAGGAGGCCGGGCGCCCCATGGTGGGCACGCAAGATCATTGATCGCAAAACCACCTCAGAGGAATAACACCTCAACTGGACATAGGGTCATTACCTCATCTCGGGCGTCCTGTAACACGTATAGTTCATTCTTCTGTCTTGTGCTTCTCCCTCTGCATCCATTCGAATTCCAGGGTCGCCGAGTAGCCCATAATATTATTGCCGGTGTAAAACATCGACAGTTGGCCGCGCCAGGTAGGGGTGCGGCGAAATTCTTCATCACGCTTCGATGGATCCATTAACGAAGTCAAGGGCTAGCAAGTCTCCAATGGAGACACCATCCCACCTTCGAGAGTCTTTTGATTTCGTCGTCGATCAACTCCGCAATCTTTCCTTAGCTAGAAGCAGATCCGATCTGCCACCGAGGCACCAGACGGCGTTGCGCCCCGTCGGCCAACCAGGGACGTCGCCATCTCCTTCGACCGACTCTACTACGAACAGTTCCTTCACATCGCCCGGACGTCGGGACAACTTCTCTCTTCGGCGTCCGACTCGCGCTAGCCTTGAGCCAGCGCGGGTTAGGCCCATGAGGGGGAGAGAACTCGTCAATCTTCCCGTATGCGGATTCGGCGACGCTTGTGCAATCTAAACCCGCGCAGGCACGATCCGCACCTCCAAGCAATTCAGCTTTTTGGACATGGTCATCGATACCGTTCAGATTGGATCTAGAGAGCGTCGGAGTCGTCCTAACTCCGATATTAAACTCCTCGGAGTCCGACACCAAAGGTCGGGATAGCGGTTCGACGGCACTGCAACTCGACTCCACCTTTGGCAAGCTTCATCCTCTTCCCGACGAGATCCTTCTGCTTTCAACGCCATTCCGAGGTGGCGCCGTTTACTGCAAGAGGAGCAGCAAGAGATGCGCGCCGCTACACAACAAGAGGAGGCCAACCGCCAAGCTCGCATGAGGGCTACACACAGGCTGGACCCGAGCCCCGCCCAGCAGCAGATTCTCCCACCCAAAAGTGGCGACACGCGTTCTTCGTCACGCCACAACAGACGTGTGGCCCGCCGCAACTCTGCTGGAGCACGCTTCCAGCTTGAAGGCCGGATCATCAGGCCACACCAACTATCGCCAAGATCAAGGCGATGATTACTGCCGCCGCCTGCCAGCAGGCAAGAACAGTCAGGCAACACTCACATACCGACCCATCGGACGGGCTCTCCAGCGGTGGAAGTGGTCATCTGCAACAGGACGACGTCGGGCGGCCGGCTCCACCGGCAGCGCGAAGAGTCCCGCCAAACAACGCTCGGCAATACAACTACGACAACCGGCGGCGTCGCCCCATACGCCACCGACCCAATCAAGACCTCCGAGTGCGAATACAACGCGATCTTCGCCACACCATAAACGCCCGGCGCGAAGAGCGCGAAGAGGATGAACGCCGCCGACTGGAGGATGAACACGAGCGCTTCGGTCTCCACTTATGAACGGCTACAAACCGCCAAAACCGAAGCCCAAGTCCTCACGATGACGAATGACATTCCAGCCTTTACTCGGGATTACAGGACGTCCGCTGGCCAGTCGGCTTTAAGCCTACCGAATCGAAAAGTACGACGGCAAGACCAACCCAGAGTCCTGGCTCACCGTTTACGTCCGCAGTACAAGCTGCTGGGGTGCGACAGCAGAGCCATGGCTAACTACCTCCCAGTGCGGCATTAGCCGACTCGGCGAGGACATGGTTGACAGGCCTCCCAAGGCGGTCGATTCTGTTCCTGGGGACAACTCAGGGAGCGGTTCATCGCTAACTTCCAGGGGACCTACGAGAGACCGGCTTCCGAGCACACCCTTACCAGCTGCATCAAAGAAGAACGAGTCTCTGCATGATTCATCAAAAGGTTTTCGAGAAGCGCAATCAGATTCCAAGTATCAAAGACGAGTCGTCATCGCCGCCTTCGCGCAACAGGCAGTAAAAGACGCCCCGCTCACGCGAAGTTCACTCGGAAGCCCACCATCCACGTGTCTGGGCTCTTTTCAACATGGGCCAACAAAACTACACTGACTTGGCTGAAGCCGTCGCTGAGGCCTTCGACGAGAAGAAGGAGCCCCGACAAAAAGACAACAAGGCGAAAGCCGACAATGAGCCGTCTCAGAATAAGTCCTGGCAGCCGCAAGCGGAAGTCGAACAAACGAGGTGGCCAATACCCGAGCGCAGTCAGTCACGGCCCCAGCGGAACAACGACTATCAGAAAGTCATGAGCGGGCCTTGCCCTATTTCACCCAAAGGCCGCATCGCGGCCAAGGACTGCCACATGCTCAAGAAGTTTGCCTCCGAGCAAGCTTCACTCGTCTGGCGCCCGACAAGGACAAAGACAAGCCAGACTCAGGCCCGGCTGAAGATTTCCAGGATCCCAAGCGAACTCAAACCCATCTTTTGGGGGACCACTTGCGTATGAATCCAAACGCAAGCAGAAGCTCTCAATACGCGACATCAAACACGCTACCACAGCCAACACCCCCAATACCTGCGCTGGTCAGAAACGGCCATCACCTTGCAATCGCGCAGATCACCCAGATCGGATTTCCCACCCCGGACGATATCCACTCGTCTAGACCCGGTCGTCAAAAAAATATCAGGCTAAAGAAAACCCTCATCGACGGAGGCAGCGCGCTCAACATCCTGTTCGCCAAGACTTTGGACGAGATGAGAATTCCTCGTTCAGAAACTACGGCGAGTACTGCGCCCTTCCATGGGATAATTCCCGGCTTATCATCACCCACTCGGGCAGATAACCTTGCCGGTAACCTTTGGCACGCGGGACAAACTCCGTACAGAAAACATCTGCTTCGAGGTGCCGACTTCGAGACCGCGTATCACGCGAACTCGGTACGACCGGCCCTCGCCAAATTCATGGCGATACCGCACTATACGTACATGGTGCTGAAGGTGCCCGGGCCAGCAGGAGTTCTCTCCCTCCGCAGCGACGCTAAGCAAGCCTTCACCTGCCACAAGGAGAGTTGCGAACTAGCTCAAACACAAGAAGCGGCAGTCGGGCGCGATAGCATCAGGCAAGCCGCTACACACGAAGTCAATCAAGATCCAGTTCCGGCGAAAAAAGTAGAGAAGTCGGGAATTTCAGCGGACTCCGACACGAAGAAGATCCCCCTGGACCCTTTCGACCCCTCCAAGACTGCCTTAGTCGGGACCGGACTCGACCCCAAATAGGAAGACGCGCTCGTCACCTTCCTCCAAGCCAACAAAGATATCTTCGCGTGGAAACCGTCCGACATGCCAGGCGTACCAAGGGAGGTGATCGAGCACGCCCTACACGTCAAGACAGACGCCAAGCCAGTCAAGCAACGGCTGCGACGCTTCGCTCAAGACCGCAAGGACGCTATCCGGGAGGAAATTACAGCTCCTCGCAGACGGCCGGGTTCATCAAGGAAGTCTACCACCCGGACTGGCTGGCAAACCCAGTTCTGGTCCGGAAGAAAAACGGTAAATGGCGCATGTGCGTCGACTACACCTCATACCCGACCTCACAAGCGTGCCCCAAGGACCCATTTGGTCTTCCCAGGATAGATCAGGTGGTTGACTCCACGGCGAGTGCGACCTACTCAGTTTTCTCGACTGCTATTCGGGATATCATCAAATTAGCCTGAGGGAACAAGACTGTTTTGAAAACATCTTTCATCACGCCGTTTGGAGCGTATTGCTATATCACAATGCCTGTTCGGTCTAAAAAATGCAGGGCGCAACCTACCAACGGGCTATTTCAGCGCTGTCTGCACACCACCAGATTGGGCGCAACGTGGAAGCCTACGTCGACGACGTGGTGATCAAGACTAAGTCCAGAGAATATCTCAATTGCCGACTTGGAAGAAACCTTCCAAAACTCCGAAGATTCAGATGAAGTTGAACTCGGAAAAGTGCACCTTCGGAGTGCCGTCTGGAAAGTTACTCGCTTCATCGTCTCGCATCGCGGCATCGAGGCCAACCCGGAGAAAGTTAACGCCATTAAGGAACATGGCGCCCCGACCAACCTCAAAGACGTCCAGAAGTTGACAGGTTGCATGGCGGCACTCAGCCGGTTTATCTCCCGACTGGGCGACGGGGCATGCCTTTTTTCAAGCTCCTCAAAAAGGCGGACACCTTCAAATGGACTCCGGAAGCCCAACAAGCCTTCGAAGACTTCAAACAGTTCCTCACGTCACCTCCCACGTTGGCATCACCCTTACCCCAGGAACCGCTAATGCTATATCTGGCGGCAACCACTCATGTAGTCAGCATGGTGCTGGTAGTGGAGCGATCCGAACAGGGTCATATTCAGAAAATACAACGGCCAATCTATTTTGTCAGCGAGGTCCTTGCCGACTCCAAAACGAGATACCCGCAGGTCCAGAAGCTGCTATACGGCCTACTCATCACAGTCCGAAAGCTGGTGCACTACTTTCAAGCACATCAAATCACGGTGGTCACAGCGTTTCCACTCGGGGATGTCCTTCATAATCGCGAGGCCACTGGCCGGATCGCTAAATGGGCACTCGAGCTGATGGCGTTCGACATCACCTTCCAGCCACGGACAGCTATCAAATCTCAAGCTCTAGCCGACTTCGTGGCCGAGTGGACAGAAGTTCAACTCCCAATACCAACAGCAAAGCTAGAGTACTGGACAATGTACTTCGACAGTTCCCTACGGATCGGTGGCGCCGGGGCTGGAGTCATATTGACATCCCCCACTAGCGAAAAACTGAAGTACGTTCTACAAATCCACTTCCCGGCTTCCCACAACGTCGCCGAGTACGAGGCACTCGTTCACGGGCTCCGCATCGCCATATCACTCGGCATACGTCGACTAGTTGTGCGCGGAGATTCCCAACTCGTGGTAAACCAAGTCATGAAAGACTAGACCTGTCTCGACGATACAATGGCGGCATACTGTCAGGAGGTCCTCAAGCTGGAAAATAAGTTCGACGGGCTGGAAATCACACACGTCCTGCGCCAATACAACGACGCGGCGGATGAGCTGGCAAACATGGGATCCAAATGAGAAGCAGTCCCGACTGGAATCTTCGTCGAGCAACTTATGGAGCCATCAGTCAAGAAGAAACCGGCACAAGAGCAGTCGGGAGGCGAGCCTACCCCGGCTACCGACGAAGTGCTGCACATATTCAAGACTGGAGGAGTCCTGTTGTCAAATTCCTTCTGGATGATGAACTCCCAGAAGATCGCAGTCAAGCCGAGCAGGTCAAGCGTCGGAGCAAAAGCTTCCTGCTAGTCGGAGAAGACCTGTACCGAAGGAGCGCATCCGGCGTCCTCATGCGTTGCGTCACCACCGAGGAAGGCAAGCAGATCCTTCATTCAATCCACTCGGGGCATATTGTGGCAACCATTGCTGCATCCAGGACGTTAGTCGGAAAGGCCTACCGGCAGGGATTCTTCTGGCCCACAGCAGTCATAGACGCCAAAGACATCGTTTCGCAAGTGCGAAGGTTGCCAGTTCTTCGCAAGGCAAACAAATCTCCCAGCCCAGGAACTCCAAACTATCCCTATCTCCTGGCCATTCGCAGTATGGGGGCTCGACTATGGTCGGGCCCTTCAAGAAAGCGCCAGGGGGTTCACACATTTATTCGTCGCGGTGGATAAGTTCACCAAGTGGATTGAGGCTAAACCCGTCGCAACAATTACAGCGGCACGAGCAAAGGACTTCATCATGAGTATATTATACCGGTTCGGAGTCCCTAACCGCATCATCACCGACAATGGTACTCAGTTCGCGGCGGGCCTATTCCAAGATTTCTGCGACCATTTCGGCAACAAGATCTGCTATGCATCTGTGGCACACCCGCGGAGCAACGGGCAGGTTGAGCGAGCCAACGGTATGGTCTTGCAAGGCATCAAGGCCAGGACATTCGACCGACTACAACCATATGCGGGTCGGTGGGTACAAGAACTCCCATCCGTTCTCTGGTCTCTCAGAACCACAGTTAGTCGGTCAACAGGGCAATCCCCTTTCTTCCTGGTCTACGGTACCGAGCCATGCTACCGACAGAGATACATTTCGGCTCTCCGCGAGTCCGGGCTTACTCCGAAGACTACTCCAACAACACCCGACTGATCGAATTAGATCAGCTGGAAGAAGCAAGAGACGCCGCAACAATCCAGTCAGCAAGGTATCTTCAAGGCCTACGTCATCACCACAATCGCAATGTCCGTGGCCGCGCCTTTTTGGTCGGGGATCTCGTTCTAAGGAAGATACAAACCACCAAGGACAGGCACAAATTATCCCCCATCTGGGAAGGGCCGTTCATTATAGCCGAGGTCACGCGGCCAGGCGCCTACCGACTGAAGACCAAAGACGGCGTCCTCATCACCAACTCATGGAACATAGAACAGCTACGCCCTTTCTATACCTGAGTTTTACATTTTCCATGTGTACAGTTTTTTCTGACTCACTACGCCGCTTGTTTCAACCGAGTAGTGCGTCGGGGGCTGCATGAATATATGTGTTCTGTCAATAACATACAAGCTTATATCACCCCGGTTATGAAGCCTTGCCATGACTGATGCGTTCGCCTGAGTATAGCATCTTACTCCGAACGTTTTTTATCAAGTTCTATCGGACTAACTCGGTGCATGCTACACGGTCGGGTAAAGCTAATGACAACCGAGTGATAAGCTTGGCGGCACGACACACATATTTACACATGACCATGTTTGAAAGCTTATATACATACCGACTACATAATGTATTGCCTTTACAGACCCAGGTCTCGGGTAATTACTTCAGCAGTCGGCTTCGCCTGTGCGATCAGCTCCAGCGCTTCCTCGGGCGTCGTCTCTTCGGAAAATCCCTCCCCGATGGCCTCAATGTCCGCCCTCGGTAGATGACTTGGTCATTGCTAGGGTCTGGGCCACGCCGGCCGCAACCCGCTCGTCCGAGTACCTTTTCAAGGCACTCGGCGCGTCCTCGAGATGCCCCATTATCTGAGGAATTCTGCTACAGCTGGTTCCCACTGGGCGGGGATCTACAAGGTCGAGGAGCCCTTTCACGGACCCGACGAGGGCCTCCCGTGACTCCCTGATCAACCTTATCTCCTCCGTGTAGAACCGATACTGGGCCCGGACGTTAGCTCTCATGCCTGCCCAGATCGGCCGGCAAGTAAGCTTGTCAAATTCGGCTACACACAGGATAACTAATGGATTGGCTGAGATCACAGTCGGGTTGAGGACTAACTTTCGTAGTTGGCCACCCACCCGTCCACGGTCTTCTCCAGTTCAGCCTTCTCCTTACCGAGCTTGACGATGGCCTTCTCCAACTCGGACTTCTCCCGGTCAAGCTCAGTGTTGGCCTTCGTCAGGTCGGCCTTGACCTTTTCAAGCTCGGCCTTGGCTTCTTCAGCCTCCTTCAGCTGCGATTCCCTCTCTGCTCGGGTCTTTAACTCCGCTTCGAGGTCTGCACCACAGATTAGCCAAGAGCTCAACCGTGCAGTCATGACACCACCGGGCAGTCGGGATCAACGCGGCTGGATGAATACATCAACGGTTCAGTCGAGAAGATATACTCGAGGATTTTACCTCTGACCTTCTCGGCTAGGGCCCATGTCTCCGCCCTGAGCTGATCGGCGCCACTCTTCAGCCAGGCCTCCCTCCCCGCGTGACGCGCCTCCATCTCGGCCTTCAATGCCCAGAGTTGCTGCAATTCCTCGAGGTGGGGAGCCATCTCGACCAGGATCTCCGTCATCGCCTCGTTGCGGTCGACGAGCTTCTGCTCGGGACAAGGAACAAACCGACGACAGAGTCAAACATCAAAACAAGAAGATTGCTGGAGCTTTACTACAAGAATCATACCGTGACCCCTTGGGACCCGCTGATGGCGGCGCGAAGCAGGCTTTCGCGCTCTCTCCTTGCAACGACTTCATCGAGCCTGAAGCTTTTCGCAGTACCGTCGCGAGTGGTCCACGTAAAGGTCCGGGGCATCACACGTGGGGGAGCTTCGATCCGAGGCAGATGCGGGATCTCCGGCGGTGGTGGCAGCGGCGGCGATGGCGATGACGATAACCATGACGGCGACGGGGTCCTGGCCTCAGCACCGCCTTCCCCTATGATTTCGGGGACCGGCTTAGGGGCTCCGTCCGCCGCTTCCGCAACGTACGGCGCCTCGGGGGCTGGGGCCTCAGTTTCAACAGCCACCTCTCGGTCGGGTGGCGGCAGCGGCCCTGTAGTCGGAGCCACCTCGGTCTCAGCAACCGGGCTGGCCGCCGGCTCAACAGGTGTGTTCACCGCCGCTGGCTCGACTGGGGCAGGCTCATCAAGTGGAGCAGACGGGTCAATCTCTTTGAGATCTATATCGGCCCGCTTCCTGCATGACGAAGCAAGACATCAGGACATTACTCTAACATATAATGACTACAGAGGACTCGGAGTAGCGCACCTCTTGGAGAACCTCAGCTTCTTGCCGGGCGGCCCGCCCCCCGGCGAAGCGCTAGCATTGGCAGTCGGCCCGATAGGCGTCATCGATGGCAGAGTCGTATCAGCCCGAGTCGGCCCCGACTCTGGTATGGTTGGCTCGGGTTCCTTCGTCCCAAGTGGCCTCTACTCTAGCCGGCCCCTTGGTGGCGCTGCTACCGAGCACGACAACGTTGGGCCCGAACCTGCCGGTCTCAGCCTGGGATGACCGCGTGGGCGTTGTGGCAGCGGTGTCCTTTATTTTCAAGCTGCCACTCACGGCGCGCGCTGTCATGGCCCCCTCGCCCTGATATAAAATCGGCTTCTTCCCCGCTCTCTTAGAGTCAGGTTGGGCAGCAGAGGGACTCCTCGGCCTCTTCTTCGACGCGACCGCCGACAATGGACGTGAGTCTTCATCAAATTCCTCATGCCACTACAAGCCAGTCGATGAGATACCATCACGCAAGGTTGAACAATCACCGTTCCACAGGCGTTCACCACAGAAGAAAGTAGAAGGTTACCTTGGTCCGCGGCCGGATGAAGCTATAGGCAGCAACCCGGCGGTTATCATCTTCGGTGGCAACCACCCCTTCGGAGAAGTAGCCGAACAAGGTATCGGTCACTGCCCCCTTGTCCGCCGTCTCGTTGCTCACTCAGTCGGGATCGTGTTTACCTTTGAAGGCCCAGCCAAAAGCGCTTCTCAACTTCAGCGGCTGGACGCGCCTCGTCAGAAAATGACGAGCCACCCAAGGCCCTGTCAAGCCGGCCCTCTTGAGGTCATCTATCTTCGTCAGCAATATATGTGCCTGGCCCAGTTCTTCAAAGGTTGGCTCCGAGGACCAGCTTGGCAACACCGCCGGCGGCATACCGGTAAACGGGCGCAAGGAAGGAGCCAGATCAGCGCAATAAAACCACTCCTTGTGCCAGCCCTTCAGAGAAGATTTCAAGGGCAAATCGATATACGTTTTCTTCCCATCGCTCCTCAGTTGAAGACCAGCCCCTCCAATCACACTGATATTACTCTTGGAAGGTTGGGGCTTGACATGGAACAGGTGTCGGAAGAGGATGAAATGGGGTTCAACACCCAGAAAGCACTCGCAAAGAGTAACAAATATGGAGATCTGAAGGATTGAGTTGGGATTTAAATGCACCAACTCCAGCCCGTAGAAATCAAGGATGCGGCGAAAGAAATCAGAAGATGGAAGACACAAGCCCCGATCAAAGAAAGAGGTGAAAACTACCGTTTCACCAGGCCGGGGGTTGGGGATCGACTCATCCCTCGCCGACCGCCAACGGATCACTTCTTGGCTGGGCAACTTCAGCTCGCTCTCCAGCCGTCTCAGCTTCACCGAGCCACAATCTGAGATCGGCCAAGAACTCCCTGGCACACCCGCAGGATTCGTCGCCTTCGGCATGACTGGAGGTGGTGAGATTTGGGGGAAAGCAAATCGGGGGCTTGGAATAAACGAGGAGGATTGAAATCGCCCGAGTCCGGGTGGGGAACAGCGGCTGCTAACCCTAGCCGGGCGGGAGGCGAAAAGTTAGGCGCGAAGGTGGAAGACGAAGAGATTGGCCGATTTGGGGAAGACGACGGAATCTTTTTCTCTCTCCCCGTCTTTTTATAGCCTGTACCGACTAGATGGGCCCAAGCCTGCACAGTCGGTATTGGGCCGACAAGATATGAGTTCCTACAGTAGCATGCTCCATGTGGGCCGCCTGCAGGCTGAGTTGAAATTATAGCGCTGGTGCTACTAACAGGAACCGATGAGGTAAGCGGATACGCTTCATGAGAGCCTTATTGCTAAACGTATATGTTTGGGTATCTGTTTATCTCACAGGTCTCGAGGATATATCCTTACAAGGATCACAGGCTGGTCTTCATTAAAATTGGAGACGCAGGTATCTTTCTCGAGTACACCTGACCACGTAATGGATTTATTTTCATAAAGTGGTACTCGGCCTACATGCGTGGCCATCAGTTGCCGTGAGCAACATTATTCCAGCCGACATGACGCTGAAGAGTCTAACTTTCGAGTAGTGCACTACTCGGGAGAGACTATAAATATTTATTCCCGCTGACATGATGCGGAATAGTCTAGCTTTTGAGTGGGACGCCACTCGGAAAAGACTATAAACTCATATTCCGACTGACGTGAAGTCGAAGAGTCCTATATACGAGTAGTCTTCTACTCGGCAAGACTATAAAGTTTATTCCGGTTGACATGATACCGAAGAGTTGCAAATACCCAAAGTAATCTACTCGGGAAAGACTTCCAGGTTAAAGATCTTTGACTTTATGTTTAATTGTCTTCACAATTAAGCACAAAGTCGGGGGCTACACCTAATAGGTGCGCCTATTCGGTGCACACTATTCATATATCTACATGAAGCCCTTCATAGCCTCGTTGCCAGCTGACATGAAGCAGGACTCGGGAAGACTTACTCGGACAAAGAGTACTCGGGAGCATCGCACTCGGGTAACCTTCACCGTGGAGGATGAGCACTCGGCATCAGCTGTGACTCAACTATGAAGGTCTCAGGGGCTACTGTGGGAGCCATGGGCCCCGGGTACCTCATTACCAGCACATGGGCCACTCGGATAGAGGATGGGCCAGACCATGTAATTAGAGATAAGATAGCACCCGGCAGGCTGTACCTTGTATAATAAGGAAACATAGCCTTAGTCGGATAGGATTCTATCTCTAAGAAGGGAATCCCTTGGTCGTATCCGACTGGGATCCTTACCATGTACCCTTGTCCCCTAGTATATAAAGGGAGGCAGGGCGCCCCATGAGGGCACACAAGATCATTGATCGCAAAACCACCTCAGAGGAATAACACCTCAACTGGACGTAGGGTATTACCTCACATCGAGGGCCTGAACCAGTATAATTCTCTTGTGTTCCTCTGCAATCCATCGAATTCCAGGTCGCCGAGTAGCCCCATAATATTATTGCCGGTGTAAAACATCGACATACCACTAAGAACAATATTGAGCGTATGAATGCAAACTATAAACTTGCTGGTAGTCAAGGTAGAAAGGAGCTTATTTTTGAACCTGGTGATCTTGTTTGGTTACATTTAAGAAAGGATAGGTTTTCTACTTTGCGCAAGTCAAAATTAATGTCTCGAGCTGCTGGTCCTTTTAAAGTTCTTGCGAAGATCAATGATAATGCATACAAGATTGATTTGCCTGCAGATTATGGTGTGAGTGATGTGTTCAATGTTGCTGATTTGAAGCCTTACTTGGGTGAAGAAGATGACCTTGAGTCGAGGACGACTCCAAATCAAGAGGGGGAGGATGATGAGGACATCACTTCTTTCGATACACACTTACAACCTCCACAGGTCAAAGGACCAATTACTCGCGCACGTGCTTGTCAACTTAATTGCCAGGTGAATGCATTCCTAAGCTTACATGGAAATATTTCTACGAATGGCATGCTATTTAATTCTTGTGATGATTTTATTGCTATTAGGAACCTGGGAGAAGACCATGGAGAACAGCTCAAGAAGCCAAATATTAAAGTGGAGACAACAAGTGCAAGTAAATTCTTATTCCCGAGACCGATTCAGTTTCGGGCTGGGAGACAGCGTCAACTTCAAACGGCCATAAGTTTTGATCCAGAAGGAGTTACAGGGCCTACAAGTACCTGCTGGAAATCTTATGAAGTCTACTTTCAGATGGTTTTAGTTTCATACCAAAATTCCTCCTGAGCTGTCCAGAATCGCCAAAACAAGTTGTGTCATTTTTTCATCCGAGTCAGTTTGGGCCTTTGGGCTTTGTATTTGTGTCATGGGCTAAACCCATGAGGAGTGCACCCCTCACAGGAAAAACCCTCACCCTAGGACGTCCTAACTCATATATATTCAGTAGCCGTTACTGTTTAGATGGATTTTGCTTAGATTAATCTGTCTGTTAACAGTTTCACCGTTTATCGGCTTGTGAGACCTCAACTTCGAGAGTATAATCATTCATCTGCAAGTGAGTTGTAATCTTTCTTGTTCTTGCTTGTGTTCTTCGATTCGCATGCAGGGATTAGCCTTCGTGGCGAGGTCAACCGGGCAGCGCACAGTTGATAACGAGAGGAGACGTGCTGCAGCGATTGCAGGGTTTAGGTCTTGGTGATCAAAAACCGGATCGTGAGTGTCAATTCTCCACCAAATCGAGAGTTATCCTTACCTAACGGAAGTTCGGGCACCCCGTTGCCATCACCTAGTCAGGAGATAAACCGGTTGAGTGCCGCCATGAAACCTATCAGCTTCTGGATGTCCTTTTGGTAAGTCAGGGGAGCCATGTTCATAATTGCGTTGACTTTCTCCGGGTTGGCCTCGATGCCGTGATGCGAGACGATGAAGCCGAGTAACTTGCCGGATGGCGCACCGAAGGCACACTTTTTCGGGTTCAACTTCATCTTGAATCTTCAAAGATTTTGGAAGGTTTCTTCCAGGTCAGCGATGAGGTCTTCTTTGGACTTGGTCTTGATCACCACGTCGTCGACGTAGGCCTCCACATTGCGCCCGATCTGAATGTGTAGACAACGCTGAGTTGCCCGTTGATACGTTGCTCTAGCATTTTTCAAACCGAACGGCATAGTGATGTAGCAGTACGCTCCAACTGGCATGATAAAAGACGTCTTTAGGCAGTCCTCCTCCTTCAGGCTGATTTGGTGGTATCCCGAGTAGCAGTCAAGAAAACTGAGAAGGTCGTACCCTGCCGTTGAATCCACCACCTGGTCTATTCGTGGTAAACCAAATGGGTCCTAGGGGCACGCCTTGTTGAGATGGTGTAGTTGACGCACATGCGCCATTTACCATTTTTCTTCCAAACCAGAATTGGGTTTGCCAGCCAATCCAGGTGATAGACCTCTTTGATGAACCTGGCTTGGTTATCTCCTCTCGAATAGCATCCTTTCGGTCTTCAGCGAAACGCTGCAGCCGTTGTTTGACTGGCTTGGCATCTGTCTTCATGTTGAGGGCGTGCTCAATCACCTCCCTTGGTACGCCTGGCATGTCAAACGGTTTCCATGCAAAGATGTCTTTGTTGGCTTGGAGGAAGGTGACGAGCGTGTCTTCCTATTTGGGGTCGAGTCTGGTCCTGACTAGGGCAATTTTGGAGGGGTCAGAACGGTCTAGGGGGATCTTCTTTGTGTCCGAGTCCGCTAAAATTCCCGACTTGGCTGCTTTTTTGCTGGAACTGGGTCTTCCTCTACTTCTATTGTGACGGCTTGCCGAGTGCTGTTGTGCCCGACTGCCACCTCTTGGGACTAAGCCAATTCACAACTCTCCTTATCGCAGGTGAAGGCTTGCTTGACATCACTGCGGAGTGAGAGGACTCCTGCTGGCCCTGGCATCTTGAGCACCATGTATGTATAGTGCAGTATCGTCATGAACTTGGCGAGCGCGGTCGTCCGAGTATCGCATGGTACGCGGTCTCGAAGTCGGTGACCTCGAAGCAGATATTTTCCGTGCAGAAGTTATCCCGTGTGCCGAAGGTGACTGGCAAGGTGATCTGCCCGAGTGGTGTTGAAGACAGGCCGGGGATTATCCCGTGGAAGGGCACCGTACTCGGCCGCAGATATGAACGAGGAATCTTCATCTCATCCAGGGTCTTGGCGAAGAGGATGTTGAGTGCACTACCTCCGTCTATGAGAACCTTCTTCAACTTGATGTTATTGACGACCGGGTCTAGGACAAGTGGATAGCGTCCCGGGTGCAAAACCCGATCTAGATGATCAGCGCAAGTGAACGTGATGGGCATCTCTGACCAGCGCAGATATTGGGGGCGTCTGCTATAGAGATTGCATTGACGTCGCGTGCTGTTAGCTTCTGCTTGCGCTTAGACTCATACGCAGATGGCTCTCCGAAGATGTTGTTGAGTTCAGCCTGGGGGTCTTGAAAATCATCGGTCGGGTCTTGATCTGGCTTGTCTTTGTTCTTGTCGGCGCCAGATGATGAAGCCTGCTCGGAAGCAAACTTCTTGAGCATGAAGCAGTTTTTGGCCATGTGCTTGCCCTTGGGGTGGAAGGGGCATGGCCCGTTCATGACCTTCTGGTAGTTGTTATTCCATTGGGGCCACGACTTAGTTCACTCCATGTTGGCCACCTCATTGTCCGACTTCTGCTTGCGGTTGCCGAACTTGTTCTGTGATGGCTCGTTGTCAGCTTTTGCCTTCTGGTCCTTCTACCGGGACTCCTTCCTGTCATCAAGGGCCTCGGTGACTGCTTCAGCCGAGTCAGTGTATTTGTTCGCCATGTTGAAGAGAGCCAGGACGGACGATGGTGGCTTCCGAGTGAACTTCGCAATGAACGGGGCGTCCTTTACTCCCTTGCGGAAGGCGGCGATGACGGCCTTGTCCTTGATCATTGGTATTTTGTTGCGCTTCTCAAAGAACCACTTGATAAAGTCATGCAGAGACTCATTCTTCTTTTGGTGCAGTTGATATAGATCGTGCTCGGAAGATGGCCTCTCGTAGATCCCTTGAAAGTTAGCGATGAACTGCTCCCTAAGTTCTCCCCAGGAACCGATCGACCGCCTCGGGAGCCCTGTTAGCCATGTCCTCGCCAAGTCGGCTAGTGCGACTGGGAGGTAGTTAGCCATGGCTTTGTGGTCACCACCGGCAGCTCGAATTGCCAGGGTGTATACGGTGAGCTAGGACCCGGGGTTGGTTTTGCCGTCGTATTTCTCAATCCCCGTAGGCTTGAAGCCCGACGTCTTTGAGCTCGTGAGTGAAAGCTGGAATGCCTTCATCTTCGTGAGGGCTCCGGCTCCTTTCATGGTGGTTATACCGCTCGTGGTAGAGGCCGAAGCGTTCACAGTCGTCCTCCAGTCGGCGACGCTCGTCTTCTTCACGTTCATGGCGCCGAGCATTAATGGTGTGGCGGAGATCACGTTGTAGCCGGACTCGGAGATCTTCGTTGAACCGGCAGTTGTTCTGGTGATGCCACCGATCGATGTTGTTGGTGTTGCCAAGTGAAGTCTGACGCGACTCCTTGTGTGGCCGACTTGAGCCAGCCGCCCGACGTCGTGCTGATGTAGATGAGCCTGCTGCCGGAGAACCCGACCGGTTGGTCAGTACAAGTGTGTTGCCCGACTACTTTTGCTGCTAACAGGCAGCAGCTGTAATCATCACCTTGATCTTAGCGATAGTCGGGGTGGCCTAGTGGTCAGGCCCAAGCTGGAGTGTGTCCAGCAGAGTTGCAGTGGCCACGATGTTCTGTTGTGGCGTGACAAAGACATCGTGGTCACTGACTTTGGTCTGGAGAATCTGTTGCTGGGCGGTTCGCCCAGCCTTGCGTAGCCCATCGTTGTGAGCCTCGCAGTCAGCTTCCTCCTATTGTTGTAGTCAGCGCGCCTCCTCCTACTGCTCCTCTTGTAGTCGGCGCACTTCGGGTGGTGGTGTTGAAGCCATAAAGATCTCGCGGGGTAGAAGAAAACTCGCCAGATTGGAGTCCAAACTAGTGTTTGAACCGTTGTCCGACCTGGAGTCGGAGTCCGAGTAGTTCATCGGAGTAAGAACGACTCCGACCTCCCTAGACCCAATCTGAAACGGCGCTTGGCCGTGTCCAAACTGAATCGCAGGAGATCGGGTCTACCACGTAAGATGTGGATCCACGGCGTCACCGAATCTGCATGGGAGATTGACGATCTCTCCCCTTCCTAGCCCAACCCGAGCTGGCTCAAGGCCTACCGCGAGTCGGACGCCGAAGGATAGAGTTGTCCCAAAGCTCGGTGAAGTTGAAGATTGCTGCATTAGATTGATGATAATTGGTGCAGCGTCTTTTCAGCCGACTAGCACGGAGTCGGCTGGTTCCTCAGCCAGTTGGATTGGATCTGCATCGGCCAAGGTGAGATTGCCGATCTGGTCGGCAATGAAGTTGAGGCTTCCAAAGATTATTCTGTCTCCTGGGGAGAACTTGTCGCCGTCGACTCCTGATGTAGGATCCATCGAGATTGTTAGTGTAGATCTCACCGAAGCCCCTACCTAGCGTGCCAACTGTCGATGTTTTACACCGGCAATATGATTATAGGGCTACTCGGCAAGGGGAAACTCAGTGGATTGCAAAGGAACACAATGAGATTATATACTGGTTCAGACCCTCGATGTGAGGTAATACCCTACGTCCAGTTGGGATGTATTCCTTCGAGGGTTATGGTGGTGGTTCTAACGAACTCTTGATGATCTATGATCTCATGCCCTCAGGGGGCGCCCTGCCTCCCCTTATATACTGGGGGACAGGGGTACAAGGTAGGAATCCCAGCCGAATATGGCCAAGGGATTTCCTTCTTAGAGATACATCTTACCCAGCTAAGATTGTATATTCCTTTTTGTACAAGGCAAAATCTACCGGGTGCTACTATATCTCTAATTACAAGACTCTGAGTTTCATCAAAACGAATATTCCAACTCTGAGATGCCTGCTTTAATCCATAAATGGATCTTTGCAGCTTGCATATCTTTCCAGCTGATTGTGGATCGACAAAACCCGTGGGCTATGTCATGTACACATCCTCACTCAGATTTCCATTAAGGAAAGTTGTTTTGACATTCATTTGCCATATTTCATAGTCGAAATACGCAGTAATCGCTAGAATGATCCGAATAGACTTTAGCATTGCGACGGGCGAAAAAGTTTCATCATAATCAACACCTTGAATTTGTTTGAAACCTTTGGCCACCAATCGTGCCTTATAGATGTGAACATTTCCATCCATATCTATCTTTTTCTTGAAAACCCATTTGCACTCAATGGTTTTAACACCATCAGGTGGATCAACCAAGTTCCAAACTTGATTACTATGCATGGATTCAATTTTGGATCTCATGGCTTCATGCCATTTCTCAGAGTCTGATCCCACCATCGCTTCTTCATAGGTCTTAGGCTCATCGTTGTCTAACAACAATATGTCCCTTTGTTGAGTAGTCAAGAACATGTACCTCTCAGGTGCACGACGTGACCTCTCTGACCTACATGGTGCTGGTGTGTTTACAATAGGTCCTTCAACACTTTGTTCATCCTGCTGTGGTTCTGTAGGAACTGAAACATTTTTAGGTGTTTCTCAAATTTCTTCGAGTTGCACCATTCTCCCACTATCCCTTCTTGAGAGAAACTCTTTCTCTAAGAAGACACCATGTCGGGCGACAAACACTTTGCCTTCATGTTGATTATAGAAGTAATATCCTTTTGTTTCCTTAGGATACCCGACAAAGAAACATTTGTCAAACTTAGGAGTGAGCTTATTAGATTGCAAACATTTTACATAAGCCTCACATCCTCAAATCTTAAGGAAAGACAAGCTCGGACGTTGTCCTGTCCACATCTCATATGGTGTCTTTTCTACTGACTTTGATGGAACTCTGTTTAGTGTGAACGTGGCTGTTTCAAGAGCGTATCCCCAAAAGGACAATGGAAGATCATTTTGGCTCATCATGGATCGCACCATATCTAATAAGGTGTGATTTCTTCATTCAGATACCCCATTCCACTGAGGTATTCCTGGTGGAGTCAACTGTGGAACAATTTCACAATCCTTCGGATGATTGCCAAACTCATGGCTCAAATACTCGCCTCCACGATCAGATTGTAGAAACTTGATTGTTTTACCTAAATGATTTTGTACTTCATTTTGGAATTCCTTGAACTTTTCAAAGGATTCAGACTTATGTTTCATTAGGTACACATATCCATATCTACTAAAGTCATCAGTAAAAGTTATGAAGTACTGAAAACCACCTCTGGTTGTTGAGCTCATTGGTCCACATACATCAGTATGTATGAGTGCCAATAAGTCACTTGCCCTTTCACCTTGACCGGTGAAAGGTGCCCTTGGCATCTTGCCAAGTAAACAAGATTCACATGTCTCAAATGATTCAAAATCAAATGTGTAGAAGACCATCTCTATGGAGCCTCTTCATGCGTTTCTCATTTATGTGACCCAAGCGACAATGCCAAATAAACGTGGGATTCAAATCATTAGGACGTTGCCTCTTTGTATTAATGTTATAGACCGGTGCCCCTTCAAGATTTAGAACGTATAACCCATTCACAATAGGAGTATAACAATAGAACATATCTTTGAAATAAAGAGAACAACCATTGTCCACAGATCTAAAGTCATAACCTTCTGCTTGCAAATATGAAGTAGAAATAATGTTCTTAGAAAGAGATGGAACACAATAACAATTATTCAATTTCAAAACTAATCCTGAAGGTAAAGACAATGGCATGGTGCCAACAGCCACTGCAACAACTCTTGCTCCATTACCAACACGAAGATCCACTTCGCTCCTTCTCAAACTTCTACTTCTTGTTAGCTCCTGCAACGATTTGCATATGTGAGCAACTGATCCGGTATCAAATACCCAAAAATCAGTAGATGAAGTAGCAAGATTGATTTCTATAACATTTATACCTGAAGTGGAAGTCGCACTTCCCTTCTTCTTGAGATCCTCTAAGTACTTTGGGCAGTTCCTCTTCCAATGTCCTGATTCCTTGCAGTAAAAGCAAACTGCATCAGGAGCAGCGCCCTTCTTGTCTTGCTTGGCCTTGGATCTGCTCGCGATCTCATCAGGAGTTAACTTTCTCTTGACCGAGCATTTCTTGACATTGGGCTTGCCCTTGCCTTTCTGCATCATCATCACATGACTGGTGCTTTTCTTAATGGTTTCCTTGGCAGTTTTAAGCATCCCATGCAACTCAGCCAAGGTCTTGTTCATGTTGTTCATGTGATAGTTCAATATGAATGGCTCAAAACTAGGAGGGAGCGACTGGAGAATCACATCAGTAGCCAACTCTTGGCTAAGGGGAAAACCAAGCTTTTCTAGACTCTCAATGTAGCCAATCATCTTAATCACATGAGGGCTGATGGGATTCCCTTCCGCAAGCCTGCACGCAAACAAGGACTTTGAAGTGTTGAACCTCTCAGCCCTTGCTTGGTTCTCAAACATACCATGCAACCCCACAATGATATTGTAAGCATTTGTGTTCTCATATTGCTTTTGAAGCTCAGAGGACATTGTGGCAAGCATGAGACGGCTCACATCAAGGGAATCATTCGTGTGCTTCTCATAAGCTCTCCATGCAGCCACAAAAGCATTATTAGGCAAGTTCTTGGGAAAAGGAGTCTCAAGGACATACTCCTTGCGCTCTTGCTTGTGAACAATTCTCAAGTTGCGATACCAATCCATAAAGTTCGTTCCATTGAGTTTTTCTTTCTCAAGAGCAGATCGCAAATTAAAAGAACTGGATGCTGTGTTAGCTGACATGATCTACAACATAAGAATATGCAAAGTTTAGCACTATGTTTATGTTCATCTTTTGTTAAACTATTTAACAAAAGACTCCCACTATGTGTTTTGCAACAAAACTCCCTCTAAGTTACATAGTGGGTCAAGATCCTCATTTCACTAATTCCTAGTGAGCTTTGGCATCACGGCTAGAAAACTGGAGACATGGGTAAGCAACATGTTGATGTTTTACAATGGCAATAAAACTATAGGGCTACTCGGCAAGGGGAAACTTGGTGGATTGCAGGGAACGCAAAGAGGTTTTATACTGGTTCAGGCCCTCGATGTGAGGTAATACCCTACGTCCAGTTGTGGTGTTATTCCTCTGAGAGGTTATGTCGATCAATGATCTTGTTGCCCTTGAGAGGCACCCTGCCTCCCCTTATATACTAGGGGACAGGGGTACATGATAAGGATCCTAGCCAGATACGGCCAAGGGATTTCCTTCTTAGAGATAGAAACATATCCGACTAAGACTGCTATTCCTTATCGTTCAAGGTCAGGCCTGCCGGGTGCTATCTTATCTCCAATTACATGATTTGGCCCATACTCTATCCGAGTGGCCCATATACTGATGATGAGGTACCCGGGCCCATGGCCTTCACAGTAGCCCCTGAGACCTTCATAGTTGAGTCACAGCTGATGCCGAGTGCTCATCCTCCACGGTGAAGACTGCCCGAGTGCGATGCTCCCAAGTAGTCTTTGTCCGAGTAGGTCTTCTTCCCAAGTCCTGCTTCATGTCAGCTGGCAGCGAGGCTATGAAGGGCTTCATGTAAATGTATGAATAGTGTGCACCGAATAGGCGCACCTATTAGGTGTAGCCCCCGACTTTGTGCTTAATTGTGGAGACAATTAAACATAAAGTCAAAGATCTTTAACCTGATAATCTTTCCCAAGTAGATTTCTACTGGTATATGAGATTCTTCGGTATCATGTCAACTGGAATAAACTTTATAGTCTTGCTGAGTAGGGAACTACCCGTATGTCGGACTCTTTGACTTCATGTCCGTCAGAATGTGTGTTTATAGTCTTGCCAAGTAGGATGCTACTCGTATATGGGACTCTTCAGCTTCATGTCAGCTAGAATGTGTGTTTATAGTCTTGCCGAGTAGGATGCTACTCGTATATGGGACTCTTCAACTTCATGTCAGCTGGAAAGGGAATTTATAGTCTTTCCCGAGTGGCGTCCCACCCAGAAGTTAGACTCCTCCGCATCATGTCAATGGGAATGAGAGATTTATAGTCTCTCCCGAGTAGTGCACTACTCGAAAGTTAGACTCTTCAGCGTCATATCGGCTGGAATAATGTTGCTCATGGCAACTGACGGCCACGCATGTAGGCCAAGTAGCACTTTATGAAAATAAATCCACAGCGTGGTTAGGTGTACTCGAGAAAGATACCTGCATCCTCAATTTTAATGAAGACCAGCTTGTGATCCATGTAAGGATATATCCTCGAGACCTGGTGGATAGAACAGATACCCAAACACATATGTTTAGCAATAAGGCTCTCATGAAGCATATCTGTTTACCTCATCGGCTCCTGTTAGTAGCACCAGCGCCATAATGTCAACTCAGCCTGCGGGCGGCCCACATGGAGCATGCTACTGTAGGAACTCATATCTTGGTGGCCCAGTGCTGACTGTGTAGGCCCAAGCCCATTTAGTCGACATCGGCTCTATAAAAGGAGGGGAGAAAGAAAAAAGATTCCTTCATCTTCCCCAAATCAGCCAATCGCTTCGACTTCCACCTTCGCGCCTAACTTTTTGTCTCCCACTCGGCTAGGGTTAGCTGCTGCTGCTCCCCACCTGAACACGGGCGATTCCACTCCTCTTCGTCTGTTCCAAGCCCCCGATTCGCTTTTCCCCCAAGTCTTTCCGCTCCCAATCATGCCGAAAGCTTCGGATCCTGCAGGCGCGCCGGAGAATGCTTGGCCGACCTCGGATTGCGGCTCGGTGAAACTGAAGTTGCTGGAGAGTCAACTGAAGTTGCCCAGCCAAGAGGTGATCCGCTGGTGGCCGGCTAAGGGTGAGTCGGTCCTAAATCCCCAATCTGGCGAAATAGTAGTTTGCACCTCTTTTTTCGATCGGGGTTTGTGCCTTCCCTCTTCCGATTTCTTCCGCCGCATCCTTGACTTCTATAAGCTAGAGTTGGTGAATTTGAATCCCAACTTGATCCTTCAGATCTCCATATTTGTTACTCTCTGCGAGTGCTTTTTGTGTGTGGAACCCCATTTTAATTTCTTCAGACATCTATTCCATATCAAACCCCAGCCCTCAAAGAATAATATTAGTGTGATTGGGGGGCTGGTCTCCAGCTAAGGAGTGATGGGAAGAAAACATATCTTGATCTCCCCTTGAAATCTTCCTTGAAAGGCTGGCACAAGGAGTGGTTCTATTACGCAGATCTGACTCCCTCCTTGCGTCCATTCATCGGCTCGCCACCGGTAGTTTTACCAAATTGGTCAGCAGATCCAACCTTTGAGGAGATGGGCCAAGTGCACCAATTGTTGGGGAAATTAGATGACCTCAAGAAAGCTGGCCTGACTGGACCATGGGTGGCTCGTCGCTTCCTGACTCGGTGCTCGCTGAAGCTGAGGAGCGCATTTGGCTAGGCTTTTAAGGGCAAAAATGATCTTGACTGAGTGAGCAACGAGTCGGCTAACAAGCGCACAGTGACCGAGACCCTGTTCGGTTACTTCTCCGAAGGGGTGAGCGCGACCGAAGATGATAATCGCCGAGTCACGGCCTATAGCTTAATTCGGCACCGTACCAAGGTAATCTTTAACCTTCTTCTGTGACGAACACCTATGGGCCTGTATGTATGATTGCCCAGCATTGTGTGATGTATTTTGTGGATTCTTCTGTAGTGGTGCGAGGAGTTTGATGAGGACTCGCGCCCGTTGTCAGCCGTCAAATCAAAGAAGAGGCCGAGGAACCCCTCTGCTGCCCAACCCTACTCCAGGAGAGCAGGGAAGAAGCCTATTCTGTATTGGGGCGAGGGGGCCATGACACCGCGCGCCGTTGCAGGAAGCCTGAAGATAAAGGACGCCGTGGCCAGGTTGGGACTTGTACGGCCGAGCTCAACATTGCCGAGCCGGGCAAAAGCACCGCCGAGTGCACGATCCGAGCGGGATCTACCAAGCACGTGGGTGCCCGAGTTGGCTACGCCTCCAATAGGGCCGCCTCCAGCTGCCATGTCTCCACCGATTGATTCACTAACCGAGCCGACAACCGGAGGTAGCGCTCCACCAGGACCCGGATCGCCCGGCAGGAAGCTGAAGTTCTCCAAGAGGTATGCTGCTCCAAATCTTCTAGGATTCTCGTCTGTTGCAGTAGTGCGTTGATGTGTGTTTCGGTATGCAGGAAGCGTGCCGATATTGATCTCAAGGAGACTGCACCGACTGCTCCCCTTGAAGAGCCCGCCCCAGTCGAGCCAGCGCCGGCAAACACACCCGCTGAGCCAGTGGTACCCCCAGTCGCAGAGACTGAGGTGGTCCCGACCGTAGGGCCGCTGGTGCCGCCCGACCAAGGGGCGGTTGCTGAGGTCACTGCCCCAGCCCCTGAGTCGACGCCCACTGCCGAGGCTATTGTCGAAGCCCCCGAGTCGACCCCTGAGGCCGCAGAGAACGCTGATGTGGGGGCCGGGACCCCGTCTCCATCATGGTCGTCGTCGTCGTCATCGTCGTCGCTGCCACCGAAGGTCCTGAACCTTCCTCAGATTGAAGCTCCTCCGCGTAGGTTCCCTCGGACGTTCACCTGGACGGCGCCCGATGGAACCGTGAAGAGTTTCAGGCTTGATGAGGCCGCGGTGAGAAGGGAACGCGAAAGCTTGCTTCGCGCCGCCATCACCGGGTCCTAGGGAGATGGGGTATACTTCTTGTGGCAGAGTTGTGGTGGTCTTCTTGTTTTGACGTCTGACTCCACTCCTGGCTTGTTCTTTCCTTGAGCAGAAACTTGTCGATCGCAACGAGGGGATGACCGAGATCTTGGTCGAAATGGTCCCCCCACCTCGTGGAATTAGAGCAGCACCAGGCACTGAAGGCCACGATGGAGGAGCGCCACGCGGGGAGGGAAGCCTGGCTGAAGGACGCCGTTACCCAGCTCAGGGATGAAAATTGGGCCCAAGCCGCGAAGATCAGAGGTAAGTCCCCCGAATGCGTCTTCTCGACTGAACTCTTGATGTATTTCTCCAGCTGCGTTGTTCCTGACTACCCAGTTGCATCTTGGCCGCAAGGTTGAGTCCATGACTAATCTGTCCTGCAGCCCTCGAAGCCGAGTTGAAGACCCGAACAGAGGGGGAAGCCCAGCTGAAGGAGGCCGAAGAAGCCAAGGCGGGGCTTGAGAAGGTCAAGGCCGAGCTGACAGAGGCCAATGCCGAGCTCGAACGGCAAAAGGCCAAGTTAAAAGAGGCCACTGTCAAGCTTGGCGAAGAAAAAGTTGAATTGGAGAAAACCGTAGCCAAGTGGGAGGCCAACTACAAAAGGAAGTCCCCAACCTGACCGTGATCTTAACCAATCCATTAGTCATTCCATCTGCAACCGAGCCTGACAAGTTTACTTGCCGGTGGACCTGGACAGACATGAGAGCCAATGTCCAGGCCCAGTATCGGTTCTACACAGAGGAGATAAGAGTCATCAGGGAGTCACGGGAAGCCCTCGTCGGGTCCATGAAAGGGCTCCTTGACCTGATAGATCCCAACCCTGTGGGAACCAGCTGCAGCAGGATCCCCCAAATAGAGGCTCGTCTTGAGGATGCACTGAGTGCCTTGAAGAAGTACTCGGATGAGCATGTCATTGATGGTGTGGCCCAGACCCTGGTGATGACCAAGTCCATCTACCCGAGGGCAGACATTGAAGCCATCGGGGAGGGGTTTGCCGAGGAGACGACGCCCGAAGAGGCGCTGGAGGTGATTGCCCGGGCGAAGCCGACTGCTGAGATAATTACCCAAGACCTGGGTCTATAGGGGCAGCGTATCATGTAGTCGGTGTGTATACACTTTTCTGGAAAACATGTGTAAATATATGTGCATTGCTGCCAAGTTTATCACTCATTCGTCATTAGCTTTACTTGACCATGTAGTCTACGCCGAGTTAGTCTGTCAGAACTTAATAAAATCGTTCAATGTAAGAAGCTGTACTCGGGCAAACGTGACAGTCGTAGTAAATCTTCGTAATTGGAGTGGGATAAGCTCGTATATTATTGACAGAACACATATATACATGCAGCCCCCAACTCACTACTCGGTTGATACAAGCGGCGTAGTGAGTCAGAGAAACTATACACATGGAAAATTGTAAAACTCAGGTATAGAAAGGACGTAGCTGTTCTATGTTCCATGAGTTACTAATGAGAACGTCGTCTTCGGTCTTCAGTCGATAGGCGCCTGGCCACGTGACCTCGGCTATAATGAACGGCCCTTCCCAGATTGGGGATAATTTGTGCCTGTCTTTGGTGGTTTGTATTTTCCTCAAGACGAGATCCCCGACCAAAAAGGCGCGGCCACGGACATTGCGGTTGTGGTAGCGACGTAGGCCTCGAAGATACCTTGCCGACTGGATTGTTGCGGTGTCCCTTGCTTCTTCCAACTGATCTAGCTCGACCAGTCGGGTATTATTTGAGACGTCTTTGGAGTAAGCCCGAACTCGCGGAGAGTTGAACTGTAACTCTGTCGGTAGTATAGCCTCGGTACCGTAGACCAAGAAGAAAGGGGATTGCACTGTTGTCCGACTAACCGTGGTTCTGAGAGACCAGAAAACAGATGGGAGTTCTTGTACCCATCGGCCCGCATATGGTTGTAGTCGATCGAATATCCTGGCCTTGATGCCTTGTAAGACCATACTGTTGGCTCGTTCGACCTGGCCGTTGCTCCGTGGGTGTGCCACGGATGCATAGTAGATCTTGATGCTGAAATCTTCGCAAAAGTCTTGGAATACGCCACCCGTGAACTGAGTACTGTTGTCGGTATAGTATACTCGTGATGAAGTCCTTTGCTCGTGCCACTGTTATAGTTACAACGGGTTTTGCCTCAATCCACTTGGTGAACTTGTCAACTGCGATGAATAGATGTGTGAACCCTCCTGGCGCTTTCTTGAAAGGCCCGACCATGTCGAGCCCCCATGCTGCGAATGGCCAAGAAATAGGGATAGTTTGGATTTCTTGGGCTGGGAGATTAGTTTGGCTTGCGTAGAACTGGCAACCCTTGCACTTGCGAATAATTTCTTTTGCGTCTGTTACTGCTGTGGGCCAAAAAAATCCCTACCGGTAAGCCTTTCCAACTAACGTCCTGGATGCGGCATGGTTGCCACATATGCCCGAGTGGATCGACTGCAGGATCTGCTTGCCCTCCTCGGTGGTGACGCAACGCATGAGGACACTGGATGCGCTCCTTCGGTACAGGTCTTTTCCAACTAGTTGGAAGCTTTTGCTTCGACGCTTGATCTACTCGGCTTGACTACGATCTTCCGGGAGTTTGTCATCCAGGAGAAAATTGACAACAGGAGTCCGCCAGTCTTGACATATGTGCAGCACCTCGTCTGTAGCCGGGGTAGGTTCACCTCCCGACTGCTCCGGCGCCGGTTTCTTCTTGACTAATAGCTCCATGAGTTGCTCGACAAAGATTCCAGTCGGAACCGCTTCTCGCTTGGATCCCATGTTTGCCAGCTCGTCTGCCGCATCGTTGTATTGACGCAAGACATGTGTTATTTCCAGCCCGTCAAACTTGTTTTCCAGCTTGCGAACCTCCTGACAGTATGCCGCCATGGTGTCATCGAGACAAGTCCAGTCTTTCCTGACTTGGTTCACCACGAGTTGAGAATCCCCGTGCACAACCAGTCGACGTATGCCGAGTAATATAGCGATGCGGAGCCCGTGGATAAGTGCCTCGTACTCGGCGACGTTGTGGGAAGCCGGGAAGTGGATTTGTAAGACGTACATTAGTTTTTCACCAGTGGGGGACGTCAATATGACTCCAGCCCCGGCGCCGCCGATCCGTAGAGAACCGTCGAAGTACATTGTCCAGTACTCTAGCTTTGCTATTGATGTAGGCAGTTGGACTTCTGTCCACTCGGCCACGAAGTCGGTTAGAGCTTGTGATTTAATTGCTGTCCAAGGCTGAAAGGTGATATCAAACACCATCAAGTCGAGTACCCATTTAGCGATTTGGCCGGTGGACTCGTGATTGTGAAGGACATCCCCGAGTGGAAACGCTGTGACCACCGTGACTTGATGTGCTTGGAAATAATGCACCAGCTTCCAGACTGTGATAAGTAGGCCATATAGCAGCTTCTGGACCTGCGGATATCTTGTCTTCAAGTCGGCAAGCACCTCGCTGACAAAGTAAACTGGCCGCTGTATTTTCTGGATGTGACCCTTTTCAGATCGCTCGACCACCAGCATCGTGCTGACTACCTGAGTGGTTGCCACCAAATATAGCATTAATGGTTCTTGGGGCATAGGTGACGCCAACACGGGAGGTGATGTGAGAAATTGTTTGAAGTCTTCGAAGGCTTGTTGGGCGTTCGGAGTCCATTGGAAATTGTTCGCCTTTTTGAGTAGCTTGAAGAAGGGCATACCCCGTTCGCCCAGTCGGGAAATAAATCGACTGAGTGCCGCCATGCAGCCTGTCAGCTTCTTGACATCTCTCTGGTTAGTCGGGGGAGGCATGTTCATTATGGCGTTGACTTTCTCCGGGTTAGCCTCGATGCCACGATGCGAGACGATGAAGCCGAGTAACTTGCCGGATGGCACTCCGAAGGCGCATTTTTTCGGGTTCAACTTCATTTGGAATCGTCGAAGATAATGGAAGGTTTCTTTCAGGTCAGCGATGAGGTCTTCTTTGGACTTGGTCTTGACCACCATGTCGTTGACGTAGGCTTCCACGTTGCACCCGATTTGAGTGTGCAGACACCGCTGAATTGCCCGTTGATAGGTTGCTCCAGCATTTTTCAAACCGAACGGCATTGTGATATAGCAGTACGCTTTAAACGGCGTGATGAAAGAAGCCTTTAAGCAGTCTTCCTCCCTCAGGCTGATTTGATGGTATCCCGAGTAGCAGTCGAGAAAGCTGAATAGGTCGCACCCGGCCGTGGAATTTACCACCTGATCTATCCTGGGAAGACCGAATGGGTCCTTGGGGCACGCCTTGTTGAGATCGGTGTAGTCGACGCACATGTACCATTTACCATTTTTCTTCCGGACCAGAACTGGGTTAGCCAGCCAATCCGGATGATAGACCTCCTTGATGAACCCGGCTGCGAGGAGCTTGGTGATCTCCTCCCGGATAGCATTCTTGCAGTCTTGAGCGAAGCGCCGCAGCCGTTGCTTGACTGGCTTGGCGTTTGTCTTCACGTTTAGGGCATGCTTGATCACCTCCCCTGGTACGCCCGGCATGTCAGATGGTTTCCATGCGAAGATGTCTTTATTGGCTTGTAGGAAGGTGACGAGCGTGTCTTCCTATTTGGGGTCGAGTCCGGTCCCGACTAGGGCAGTCTTAGAGGGGTCAGAAGGGTCTAGGGGGATCTTCTTCATGTCAGAGTCCGCTAAAATTCCCGACTTCGTCGCCTTTTTTGCCAGAACTTGATCTTGCTCGACATCAGTTGTGACGGCTTGCCGAATGCTATCGCGCCCAACTGCCGCCTCTTGTGATTGAGCCTGTTCGCAGCTCTCCTTGTCGCAGGTGAAGGCTTGCTTGATGTCGCTGCGGAGGGAGAGGACTCCTGCTGGCCCAGGCATCTTGAGCACCATATATGTGTAGTGTGGTATCGCCATGAATTTGGCGAGTGCCGGTCGTCCGAGTATCGTGTGGTACGCGGTCTCGAAGTCGGCGACCTCGAAGCAGACGTATTCCTTGCGGAAGTTATCCCGCGTGCTGAAGGTTACTGGCAATGTGATCTGCTCAAGTGGAGTTGATGACAGGCCGGGAATTATCCCGTGGTAGGGCGCAGTGCTCGGTCGTAGTTCTGAACAAGGGATCTTCATCTCGTCCAAAGTCTTGGCGAATAAGATGTTGAGTGCGCTACCTCCGTCGATGAGGGTTTTCTTCAGCCTGATGTTTCTGACGACCGGGTCCAGGATGAGTGGATAACGTCTTGGGTGAGAGACCCAATTTGGGTGATCTGCGCAATTGAAGGTAATGGCCATCTCTGACCAGCGCAGGTACTGGGGGGTGTCCAACGTAGAGACCGTTTTGATGTCACGTGCTGATAGCTTTTGTTTGCGTTTGGACTCGTACGCGGACGGCCCTCCAAAAATATGGTTGAGTTCGGCCTGAGGATCTTGGAAATCGTCGGCCAGACCCTGATCTGGCTTGTCTTTGTCCATGTCGACGCCAGATGATGAAGCCTGCTCAGAGGCAAACTTCTTAAGCATGCAGCAAACTTTGGCCGCGTGCTTGCCCTTGGGGTGGAAGGGGCATGGCTCGCTCATGACCTTCTGGTAGTCGTTATTCCATTGCGGCCGCGCCCGAGTGCGTTCCATGTTGGCCACCTTGTTGTCTGACTTCCGCTTGCGGCTGCTAGACTTGTTTTGAGATGGCTCGTTGTCGGCTTTCGCCTTCTGATCCTTCTGTCGGGACTCCTTCTTCTCGTCGAGGGCCTCTGCGACCGCTTCAGCCGAGTCGGCGTATTTGTTGGCCATGTCGAAAAGAGCCCGGACAGAGGGTGGTGGCTTCCGAGTGAACTTCGCGATGAACGGGGCGTCCTTTACTCCTTTGTGGAAGGTAGCGATGACGGCCTCATCACGGATCATGGGGATCTTGTTGCGCTTCTCGGAGAACCTCTTAATAAAATCACGTAGAGACTCGTTCTTCTTCTGGTGTAGTTGATATAGATCATGCTCATAAGATGGTCTCTCGTAGGTCCCCTGAAAGTTGGCGACGAACTGCTCCCTGAGTTCTCCCTAGGAACCGATCGACCGCCTCGGGAGCCCTGTTAGCCATGTCCTCGCCGAGTCAGCTAGCGCGACTGGGAGGTAGTTAGCCATGGCTTTGTTGTCGCCCCCAGCAGCTCGGACTACTAGGGTATATACGGTAAGCCAGGATTCGTGGTTTGTTTTGCCATCGTACTTTTCAATCCCTATGGGCTTAAAGCCAGCCGGCCAGTGGACGTCCTGTAGCTCCCGAGTGAAAGCTGGGATGCCTTCATCTTCGTGAGGGCTCGGGCTTTGACCACGGCGGTTAAACCACTAGTGATGGAGACCAAAGCGCTCGTTTTCATCTTCCAATCGGCGGCGCTCGTCTTCGTGTCGTTCGTGGCGCCGGGCGTTAATAGTGTGGCGCAGGTCGTGTTGTAGGCATTCTCGAAGGTCTTGATTAGGCTGGCGATCATACTGGAGACGCCGCCGGTTGTCATTGCCGAGTGTGGTTTGCCTAGACTCCTTGCGTGGCCAACTTGAGCCGGCCGCCCGACGCCGTGCAGACGTGGATGAGCCTACTGCTGGAGATCCCGACCGGTTAGTCGGTACCACAGTGTCGCTCGACTGCTGTTGATGTTGCTGGCAGGCGACAGCCATGATCATCGCCTTGATCTTGGCGATAGTTGGGGTGGCCTGGTGATCAGGCCCGAGCTGAAGCGTGTCCAGCAAGGTTGCGGCGGCCACAACATTCTGTTGTGGTGTGACAAAGACGTCGTGATCGCCGACTTTGGTCTAGAGAATCTGTTGCTGAGCTACTCATCTAGCCTTGCGTAGCTCATCATTGTGAGCCTCGCGGTCAGCCTCCTCCCGTTGTCGTAGTCGGCGTGCCTCCTCCTGTTGCTCTTCTTGTAGTTGGCGCACCTCGGATGGTGGTTTTGAAGCCATGAAGATCTCGCGGGGAAGGAAGAGACTCACTAGATGGAGTCCGAACTAGCGTTCGAACCATTATCCGACTTGGAGTCGGACTACGAGTAGTTTATTGGAGTGAGAACGACCCCAACCTTCTAGATTCCAATCTGAAACGGCGCTTGGCCATGTCCAAACTGAATCGTAGGAGATTGGGTCTGTGGTACGGGATGTAGATCCGCAGCGTCGCCGAGTCCGTGTGGGAGATTGACGATTTCTCCCCTTCTCGGCCCAACCCGAGCTGGCTCAAGGCCTAGCACGAGATGGACACCAAAGGAGAGAGTTGTCCCCATACTCAGCGAAGTGAAGGACTGCCGCAGTAGATTGCTGAAGGAGATTGCGGCGTCCTGTGGGCCGACTGGCGCAACGTCGGCTGGTTCCTCGGCTGGCTGGATTGGATCTACTTCGGCCAAGGTAAGGTTGCTGATCTGGTCGGCGATGAAATCGAGGCTTCTGAATGAAATAACGCCTCCAGGAGAGAACGTGTCGCCGTTGATCTTGGTTGTTGGATCCATCGAGCTTGTAGATGTAAAACTCGCCGGAGCCCCTACCTGGCGCGCCAACTGTCGATGTTTTACACCAGCAATAAAACTATAGGGCTACTCGGCAAGGGGAAACTTGGTGGATTGCAGAGGAACGCAAAGAGGTTTTATACTGGTTCAGGCCCTCGATGTGAGGTAATATCCTACGTCCAGTTGTGGTGTTATTCCTCTGAGAGGTTATGTCGATCCATGATCTCGTCACCCTCGAGAGGCACCATGCCTCCCTTATATACTGGGGGACAGGGGTACATGATATGGATCCTAGCCGAATACGGCCAAGGGATTTCCTTCTTAGAGATAGAAACATATCCGACTAAGACTGCTATTCCTTATCGTTCAAGGTAAGGCCTGCCAGGTGCTATCTTATCTCTAATTACATGATTCGGCCCATACTCTATCCGAGTGGCCCATATACTGATGATGAGGTACCCGGGGCCCATGGCCTCCACACAACACCTTGCTAATCACATCCCTATGTGACTCTTGCTTGTTGGGTGGCATCACTATGCCCCGGCCCCAACCTGTGCCCCAAGATCCAAAACTGTTCTGATGACCTTGTTAAGTAAACCAAATGCTTCCGCATGTAGATGTCCGACATCTACCCCAAATAATGATGATAACCGACTGCATCCTACTTTGGTAGGCCTACAATATGGTGATCATTATCTTTTGGTGCAACATATGGAAGAGCATAAACACCTAATTTTTATTATGAGGGACTCTATCCTACCATAGTAACATATCACATATATAATTGCATAAGAGTAAGATAGTGCCGATGCTTTGCACTGGCAATAAAACTATAGGGCTACTCGGCGAAGGGAAACTCGGTGGATTGCAGAGGAACACAAAGAGTTTTTATACTAGTTCAGGCCCTCGATTTGAGGTAATACCCTACGTCCAGTTGAGCTGTTATTCCTCTGAGGTGTTTGGTAATCAATGATCTTGCGTGCCCTCATGGGGCGCCCTGCCTCCCTTTATATACTAGGGGACAGGGGTACATGATAAGGATCCCAGCTGGATACGGCCAAGGGATATCCTTCTTAGAGATAGAGACTTATCCGACTAAGACTGTGTTTCCTTATTATACAAGGTAAAAATCTGCCGGGTGCTATCTTATCTCTAACTGCATGGTTTGGCCCATCCTCTATCCGAGTGGCCCATATGCTGGTAACGAGGTACCCGGGGCCCATGGCCTCTATAGTAGCCCCTGAGACCTTCATAGTTGAGTCACAGCTGATGCCGAGTGCTCATCCTCTATGGTGAAGATTGCCCGAGTACGATGCTCCCAAGTACTCTTTGTCCGAGTGAGTCTTCTTCCCGAGTCTTGCTTCATGTCAGCTGGCAGCGAGGCTATGTAGGGCTTCATGTAGATATATGAATAGTGTGCGCCAAATAAGCGCACCTATTAGGTGTAGCCCCCGACTTTGTGCTTAACTGTGAAGACAATTAAACATAAAGTCAAAGATCTTTAACCTGATAATCTTTCCCGAGTAGATTACTACGGGTATATGAGACTCTTCGGTATCATGTCAACCGGGATAAACTTCATAGTCTTGCCGAGTAGGGAACTACTCGTATGTAGGACTCTTCGACTTCATATCAGTTGAAATGTGTGTTTATAGTCTTGCTGAGTAGGATGATACTCGTATATGGGACTCTTCAGCATCATGTCAGCTAGAAAGGGGGGTTTATAGTCTTTCCCTAGTGGTGTCCCACTCAGAAGTTAGACTCCTCCGCATCATGTCAGCGGGAATGAGAAGTTTATAGTCTCTCCCGAGTAGTGCACTACTTGAAAGTTAGACTCTTTAGCGTCATATCGACTGGAATAATGTTGCTCATGGCAACTAATGGCCACGCATGTAGGCCGAGTACCACTTTATGAAAATAAATCCACAGCATGGTCAGGTGTACTCGAGAAAGATACCTGCATCCTCAATTTTAATGAAGACCAGCTTGTGATCCATGTGAGGATATATCCTTGAGACATGGTGGATAAAACAGACACCCAAACATATATGTTTAGCAATAAGGCTCTCATGAAGCATATCTGTTTACCTCATCGGCTCCTATTAGTAGCACCAGCACTATAATTTCAACTCAGCCTGCGGGCGGCCCACATGGGTCATGCTACTGTAGGAACTCATATCTTGGTGGCCCAGTGCTGATTGTGTAGGCCCAAGCCCATCTAGTCGGCATCGGCTCTATAAAAGCGGGGAGAGAGAAAAAGATTCCTTCATCTTCCCCAAATCAGCCAATCACTTTGTCTTCCACCTTCGCGCCCAACTTTTCGCTTCCCGCCCGGCTAGGGTTAACTGCTACTGTTCCCCACCCGAACTCGAGCGATTCCAATCCTCTTCGTCTGTTCCAAGCCCCTGATTCATTTTTCCCCAAATCTTACCGCTTCGAGCCATGCCGAAAGCTTCGGATCTTGCGGGTGTGTCGGAGAGCGCTTGGCCGATTTTAGATTGTGGCTCGGTGAAGCTGAATCTGCTGGAGAGTCAACTGAAGTTACCCAGCCAAGAGGTGATTCGCTGGCGGCCGGCTAAGGGTGAGTCGGTCCCAAATCCCCAACCTGGTGAAATAGTAGTTTTCGCCTCTTTTTTCGATCGGTGCTTGTGCCTTCCATCTTCCGATTTCTTCCGCCGCGTCCTTGACTTCTACGAGCTGGAGTTGGTGCATTTGAACCCCAACTCGATTCTTTAGATCTCCATATTTGTTACTCTCTGTGAGTGCTTCTTGGGTGCGGAACCCCATTTTATTTTCTTCCAGCATCTGTTCCACATCAAACCCCAGCCCTCCAAGAATAATATTAGTGTGATTGGGGGGGCTGGTCTCCAGCTGAGGAGTGATGGGAAGAAGACATATCTTGATCTCCCCTTGAAATCTTCCTTGAAAGGCTGGCACAAGGAGTGGTTCTATTGCGTAGATCTGGCTCCCTCCTTGCGCCCATTCACCGGCTTGCCGCCCGTGGTTTTACCAAATTGGTCAGCAGAGCCATCCTTCAAGGAGATGGGCCAGGTGCATCAATTGTTGGTGAAGTTAGATGACCTCAAGAAGGCTGGCCTGACAAGACCTCGGGTGGCTTGTCTCTTCCTAACTCGGTGCATCCAGCCGCTGAAGCTGAGGAGCGCATTTGGCTGGGCTTTTAAGGGCAAAAATGATCCTGACCGAGTAAGTAACGAGTCAGCCAACAAGCACGTAGTGACCGAGACCCTGTTCGGTTACTTCTCCGAAGGGGTAATCACGACCGAAGACGATAATCACCGGGTCACGGCCTATAGCTTCATTCGGCCCCGGACCAAGGTAATATTTAATCTTCTTCTGTGATGAATTCCTGTGGGCTTGTGTCTGCGATTGTTCAGCACTGCATGATGTATTTTGTTGACTCGTCTGTAGTGGCAAGAAGAGTTTGATGAAGACTCCTGCCCATTGTCAGCCGTTGCATCGCAGAAGAGGCCGAGGAGCCCCTCCGCTACCCAGCCTGACTCCAAGAGAGCAGGGAAGAAGCCCATTCTGTATCGGGCCGAGGGGGCCATGAAGCCACGTGCCGTGGCAGGAGGACTGAAGATAAAGGACCCCACTGCCGCGACGCCCAGGCGATCAAGCCCCAGGTTGAGACCTATGGGTTCGAGCCCAACATTGCCGAGTCCAGCAACAGCACCGCAGAGGGGCCGGCCAGAGCAGATACCACAGAGCACGGGGACGCCCAAGCTGGCCACACTAGAGGCGGGGCCGACTCGAGCTGATGTGCCGCCGCCGGTTGTGACGCAGACTAATTCGCCGGCCGGGCCGACAACCGGAGGTAACGCTCCGCCAGGACCTGGGTCACCCGGCAGGAAACTGAAGTTCTCCAAGAGGTAAGCTGTTCTACATCTTCTGAGATTCTTGCCTGTTGTAGTATATCGATGTATTTTCTACCATGCAGGAGGCATGTCGATATCGATCTCAAGGAGACCATTCCGATCGCTCCCCTTAAAGATGCTGCCCCAGCCGCGCTGGCGCCCGCGAGCGCACCTACTGAGCGGTGGCCAGCTCAGTCACGGAGATTGAGGTGGTCCCAACTGCGGGGCCACTGACGCCGCCCGACCAATGAGCAGTCGCTGAGGTTGCTGCCCCAGCCCCTGAGCTGACCCCTACCGCCGAGGACGTTGCCGGAGCCCCCGAGGCGACCCCTAAGGCCACAAAGGACGCCGGCGTGGGGGCGGGGACCCCGTCACCGTCGTGGTCATCGTCGTCATCGTCGTCGTTGTCACCGCCGTCAGAGATCCCAAACCTCCCTCGGATTGAAGCTCCTCCTTGTAGGTTCCCTCGGACGTTCACCTGGACGGTGCCTGACTGGACCGTGAAGAGTTTTAAGATTGACGAAGTTGCCGCGAGAAGGGAACGCAAAAGCTTGCTTCGCGCCGCTATCAGCGGGTCCCAAGGAGTTGGGGTATGATTCTTGTGGCAGAGTCATGGTGGTCTTCTTGTTTTGACATCTGACTTCATTCTTGATTTGTTCTTTCCCTGAGCAGAAGCTTGTCGACCGCAACGAGACGATGACCAAAATTCTGGTTGAGATGGCTCCCCACCTCATGGAATTAGAGCAGCTTCGGCCGTTGAAGGCCGAGATGGAGGAGCGCCATGCGGGGAGGGAAGCTTGGCTGAAGGAGGGTGCCACCCAGCTCAGGGAGGAAACTTGGGCTCAAGCCAGAAAGATTAGAGGTAAGTCCCCGAATGCATATTCCCGACCAAACCCTTGTTGTATTTCTTCAGCTGAGTTGTTCCTGACTGCCCAGTTGTGTCTTGGTTGCACGGTCGAGTTCTTGACTAATCTGTCGTGCAGCCCTTGAAGCTGAATTAAAGACCCGAACAAAGGGGGAAGCCCAGCTGAAGGAGGCCGAAAAAGCCAAAGCCGAACTTGAGAAGGTCAAGGCCGACCTGACAGAGGCCAATGCTGAGCTTGAATGGGAAAGGGCCGAGTTAAAGGAGGCCACCATCAAGCTCGGTGAAGAAAAAGCCGAACTGGAGAAAACCAGCCAAGTAGGAGACTGACTACGAAAGTAAGTCCCTAGCCTAACCATGATCTTAACCAATCCATTACTTATTCCGTCTGTAACCGAGTCTGACAAGTTTACTTGCTAGTGGACCTAGACAGATATGAGAGTCAAAGTCTAGGCCCAGTATCGGTTTTACACAGAGGAGATAAGAGTCATCAGGGAGTCACAGAAAGCCCTTGTTGGGTCAGTGAAAGGGCTCCTTGACCTCATAGATCCCAGCCCTGTGGGAACCAGTTGCAGCAGGATCCCCCAAGTAGAGGCACGTCTTAAGAACGCACCGAGTGCCTTGAAGAAGTACTCGGATGAGCGTGTTATTGCCAGCATGGCCCACACCCTGGCAATGACCAAGTCCATCTACCCGAGGGCAGATGTTGAAGCCATTAGGGAGGGGTTAGCCGAGGAGACGACGCCCAAGGAGGCGCTGGAGCTGATTGCCCGGGCGAAGCTGACTACTGAGATAATTACCCGAGACCTGGGTTTGTAAGGGCAACATATTATGTAGTCGGTATGTATAAACTTTTATGAAAAACATGTGTAAATATACGTGCGATGCCACCAAGCTTATCTACTCAGTCGTCATTAGCCTTACTCGACCGGGTAGTTTGTAACGAGTTAGTCTGTTGGAACTTAATAAAATCGTTCAATGTGGGAAACTGTACTCGGGTAAACTCGATGGTTGTAGTAAGGCTTCGTAACTGAGTAGGACAAGCTCGTATATTATTGATAGCACATATATACATGCAGCCCCCGACTCACTACTCGGTTGAGACAAGCGGCGTAGTGAGTAAAAGAAACTGTACACATGAAAAAGTATAAGACTCAGGTATAAAAAGGACGTAGCTGTTCTATGTTCCATGACTTGCTGATGAGGACACCGTCTTCGGTCTTCAGTCGGTAGGCGCCTGGCCACGTGACCTCGGCTATAATGAACGGCCTTTCCCAGATTGGGGATAATTTGTGCCTGTCTTTGGTGGTTTGTACTTTCCTCAGGATGAGATCCCCGACCAAAAAGGCGCGGCCATGGACATTGCGATTGTGGTAGCGTCGCAGGCCTTGAAGATACCTTGCCGACTGGATTATTGCGGTGTCCCTTGCTTCTTCCAACTGATCTAGCTCGACTAGTCGGGTATTGTTTGAGTCGTCTTCTGAGTAAGCCCATACTCGCGGAGAGCCAAACTGTAACTCTGTTGGTAGCATAGCCTCAGCACCGTAGACCAAGAAGAAAGGGGATGGCCCTGTTGCCCGACTAACCGTGGTTATGACAGACCAGAGAACAGATGGGAGTTCTTGTACCCACTGGCCTGCATATGGTTGTAGTCGGTCAAATATCCTGGCCTTGATGCCTTGTAAGACCATACTGTTGGCTCGTTCGACCTGCCATTGCTCCACGGGTGTGCCACAGATGCGTAGCAGATCTTGATGCCGAAGTCTTCGCAGAAGTCTTGGAATACGCCGCCCGTGAACTGAGTACCGTTGTCGGTGATGATGCGGTTAGGGACCCCGAACCGATATAATATACTCATGATGAAGTCCTTTGCTCGTGCCACTATAATTGTTGCAACGGGTTTAGCCTCAATCCACTTGGTGAATTTATCCACTGCGATGAATAGATGTGTAAACCCTCCTGGCGCTTTCTTGAAAGGCCCGACCATGTCAAGCCCCCAGACTGCGAATGGCCAAGAAATAGGGATAGTTTGGAGTTCTTGGGCTGGGAGATTTGTTTGTCTTGCGTAGAACTGGCAACCCTCACACTTGCGGACAATATCTTTGGCGTCTGTTATTGCTGTGGGCTAGAAAAATCCCTGCCGGTAAGCCTTTCCGACTAACGTCCTGGATGCGGCATGGTTGCCACATATGCCCGAGTGAATCGACTGCAGAATCTACTTGCCCTCCTCGGTGGTGACGCAACGCATGAGGACACCGGATGCGCTCCTTCGGTACAGGTCTTCTCCGATTAGCAGGAAGCTTTTGCTTCGACGCTTGATCTGCTCGAGATGACTGCGATCTTCTGGGAGTTTGTCGTCCAGGAGAAATTTGACAACAGGAGTCCGCCAGTCTTGACATATGTGCAGCACCTCGTCTGTAGCCGGGTAGGTTCACCTCCTGACTGCTCTGGCGCCGGTTTCTTCTTGACTGATGGCTCCATGAGTTGCTCGACAAAGATTCTAGTCGGAACCACTTCTCGCTTGGATCCCATATTTGCCAGCTCGTCTGCCGTGTCGTTGTATTGGCGCAGGACATGTGTTATTTCCAGCCCGTCGAACTTGTTTTCTAGCTTGCGGACTTCCTGACAATATGCTGTCATGGTATCGTCGAGACAAGTCTAGTCTTTCATGACTTGATTTACCACGAGTTGGGAATCCCCGCGCACAACCAGTCGACGTATGCCGAGTGATATAGCGATGCGGACCCCGTGGATAAGTGCCGCGTATTCGGCGACGTTGTGGGAAGCCGGGAAGTGGATCTGTAGAACGTACTTCAGTTTTTCGCCGATGGGGGACGTCAATATGACTCCTGCCTCGGCGACGCCGATCCATAGAGAACTGTCGAAGTACATTGTCCAGTACTCTAGCTTTGCTGTTGATGTAGGCAGTTAAACTTCTATCCACTCAGCTACGAAGTCGGCTAGAGCTTGTGATTTAATTGATGTCCGTGGCTGAAAGGTGATATCGAACGCCATCAACTCGAGTGCCCATTTAGCGATTCGGCCGGTGGCCTCGCGATTATGAAGGACATCCCCGAGTGGAAACGTGTGACCACCGTGACTTGATGTGCATGAAATAATGCACCAGCTTTCGGACTATAATAAGTAGGCCGTATAGCAGCTTCTAGACCTGCGGATATCTCGTCTTTGAGTCGGCAAGCACCTCACTGACAAAGTAAACTGGCCGTTGTATTTTCTGGATCTGACCCTATTCGGATCGCTCGACCACCAGCACCGTGCTGACTACCTGAGTAGTTGCCGCCAGATATAGCATTAGCGGTTCTTGGGGCATAGGCGATGCCAACACGAGAGGCGATGTAAGAAATTGTTTGAAGTCTTTGAAGGCTTGTTGGGTGTCCGGAGTCCATTGGAAATTGTCCGCCTTTTTAAGTAGCTTGAAGAAGGGCATGCCCCGTTCGCCCAGTCGGGAAATAAACCGACTTAGTGCCGCCATGCAGCCTGTCAGCTTCTAGACGTCTTTGAGGTTAGTCGGGGGTGCCATGTTCCTGATGGCGTTGACCCTCTCCGGGTTAGCCTCGATACCGCGATGCGAGACGATGAAGCCGAGTAACTTGCCGGATGGCACTCTGAAGGCACATTTTTTCGGGTTTAGCTTCATCTTAAATCTTCGAAGATTTTGGAAGGTTTCTTCCAGGTCAGCGATGAGGTCTTCTTTGGACTTGGTCTTGATCACCACGTCGTCGACGTAGGCTTCCACGTTGCGCCTGATCTGAGTGTGCAGACACCACTGAATGGCCCGTTGACAGGTTGCTCCAGCATTCTTCAAACCGAACGGCATTCTGATATAGCAGTACGCTTTAAACGGCGTGATGAAAGATGTCTTTAAGCAGTCTTCCTCCCTCAGGCTGATTTGATGGTATCCCGAGTAGCAGTCGAGAAAGCTAAGTAGGTCGCACCCGGCCGTGGAGTCTACCACCTGATCTATCCTGGGAAGACCATATGGGTCCTTGGGGCACGCCTTGTTGAGATCGGTGTAATCGATGCACATGCGCCATTTACTGTTTTTCTTCCAGACCAAAACTGGGTTTGCCAACCAGTCTGGGTGATAGACCACCTTGATGAACCCTGCTGCGAGGAGCTTAGTAATCTCCTCCCGAATAGCATCCTTGTGGTCTTGAGCGAAGCGCCGCAGCCGTTGCTTGACTGGCTTGGTGTCTGTCTTCACATTTAGGGCATGCTCGATCACCTCCCCGGGTACGCCTGGCATGTCGGACGGTTTCCATGCGAAGATATCTTTATTGGCTTGTAGGAAGGTGACGAGCGCGTCTTCCTATTTGGGGTCGAGTCCGGTCCCAACTAGGGCAGTCTTGGAGGGGTCGAAAGGGTCCAGGGGGATCTTCTTCGTGTCAGAGTCCGTTGAAATTCCCAACTTCGCCGCCTTTCTTGCCGGAACTTGATCTTGCTCGACTTCAGTTGTGATGGCTTGCCGAATGCTATCGCGCCCGACTGCCGCCTCTTGTGATTGAGCTAGTTCGCAGCTCTCCTTGTGGTAGGTGAAGGCTTGCTTGATGTCGCTGTGGAGGGAGAGGACTCCTGCTGGCCCAGGCATCTTGAGCACCATATATGTGTAGTGCAGTATCGCCATGAATTTGGCGAGTGCCGGTCGTCCGAGTATTGTGTGGTACGTGGTCTCGAAGTCGGCGACCTCGAAGCAGACATATTCCGTGCGGAAGTTATCTCGCGTGCTGAAGGTTACCGACAAGGTTATCTACCCGAGTGGAGTTGGTGACAGGCTGGGGATTATCTCGTGGAAGGGCACAGTACTCGGCCGTAGTTCTGAACGAGGAATCCTCATCTCGTCCAAAGTTTTGGCGAATAAGATGTTGAGCGCGCTACCTCCGTCGATGAGGGTTTTCTTCAGCCTGATGTTTCTGATGACCGGGTCCAGGACGAGTGGATAACGTCCCGGGTGAGAAACCCGATCTGGGTGATCTGCGCGATTGAAGGTAATGGCCATCTCTGACCAGCGCAGGTACTGGGGGTGTCCGTCGTGGAGACCGTGTTGACGTCGCATGTTGATAGCTTCTATTTACGCTTGGACTCGTACGCGAGGGGCCCCCCAAAGATGTGATTGAGCTCGGCTTGAGCATCTTGAAAATCATCAGCCGGACCCGAGTCTGGCTTGTCTTTGTCCTTGTCGGTGCTAGACGATGAAGCCTACTCGGATGCAAACTTCTTGAGCATGTAGCAGTCTTTGGCCATGTGCTTGCCCTTGGGATGGAAGGGGCATGGCCGGCTCATGACTTTCTGGTAGTCGTTGTTCAGCTGGGGCCGCGACCGGGTACACTCCATGTTGGCCACCTCATTATCCAATTTCCGCTTGCGGTTGCCAGACTTGTTTTGAGACGGCTCGTTGTCGGCTTTCGCCTTTTGGTCCTTCTGTCGGGACTCCTTTTTCTCGTCGAGGGCCTCTGCGACCGCTTCAGCTGAGTCGGCGTATTTGTTGGCCATGTCGAACAGAGCCCGGACAGATGGCAGTGGTTTCCGAGTGAACTTCGCGATGAACGGGGCGTCCTTTACTCCCTTGCGGAAGGCGGTGATGACAGCCTCGTCGCGGATCATTGGAATCTTGTTGCGCTTCTCGGAGAACCTCTTGATAAAATCTCCTAGAGACTCGTTCTTCTTCTGGTGCAGCTAGTAAAGATCGTGCTCTAAAGATGGCCTCTCGTAGGTTCCCTAAAAATTGGCGATGAACCGATCCCTGAGTTCTCCCCAGGAACTGATCGACCGTCTCAGGAGCCCTGTCAGCCATGTCCTCGCCAAGTCGGCTAGCGCGACTGGGAGGTAGTTAGCCATGGCTTTATTGTCGCCCCCAGCAGCTCGAACTGCTAGGGTATATACGGTGAGCCAAGACTCGGGATTTGTCTTGCCGTCATACTTTTCAATCCCAGTGGGCTTAATGCCAGTCGGCCAATGGACGTCCTGTAGCTCTCGAGTGAAAACTGGGATGTTTTCGTCTTCGTGAGGGCTCGGGCTTCGACCACGGTGGTTGAACCACTCGTGATGGACACCAAAGCGCTCATTTTCGTCTTCCAGTCGACGGCGCTCATCATCGCATCGTTCGCGGCGCCGGGCGCTGATAGTGTGGCGAAGGTCATGTTGTAGGCGCTCTCGGAGGTCTTGATTAGGCCGGCGATCATACTGGTGACAGCGCCGGTTGTCGTTATTGGTATTGCTGAGTGTAGTTTAACTAGACTCCTCGCGTGGCCGACTAGAGCCAGCCACCCGACGCCGTGCTGAAGTGGATGAGCCAGCTGCTGGAGATCCCGACCGGTTAGTCGGTATCACGGTGTCACTCGACTACTGTTGTTGCTGTTGGCAGGCAGCAGCCGTGATCATCGCCTTGATCTTGGCGATAGTTGGGGTGGCCTGGTGATCAGGCCCAAGCTGGAGCGTGTCCAGCAAAGTTGCGGCGGCCACAACATTCTGTTGCGGCATGACAAAAACGTCGTGATCGCCGACTTTAGTTTGGTGAATCTGCTACTGGGCTGCTCGCCTAGCTCTACGCAGCCCGTCGTTACGAGCCTCGCGATCAGCCTCCTCCTGTTGTTGCAGTCGGAGTGCCTCCTCCTGTTGCTCCTCTTGTAGTCAGCGCACCTTGGAGGGTGGTGTTGAAGCCATGAAGATCTCGCGGGGGAGGAGAAAACTTGCCAGACTGGAGTCCGAGCTGGCGTTCGAACTATTATCCAACTTAGAGTCGGACTCCGAGTAGTTTATCGGAATGAGAACGACCCCAACCTCTCTAGATCAAATCTGAAACGGCACTAGGCCGTGTCCAAACTGAATCGCAGGAGATCGGGTCTGTTGTGCAGGATGTAGATCCGCAGCGTCGCCGAGTCCGTATGGGAGATTGACGATCTCTCCCCTTCTCAGCCCAACCCGAGCTGGCTCTAGCGCAAGTCGGACGCCAAAGGAGAGAGTTGTCCCGATGCTTGGCGATGTGAAGGACTGCTGCAGTAAGTCATTGAAGGAGATCGCGGCGTCCTATGGGACGACTGGCGCCACGTCGGCTGGCTCCTCGGCCGGCTGGATTGGATCTGTTCCGGCGAAGGTAAGGTTGCCAATCTGGTTGGCAATGAAATCGAGGCTTCCGAAGGAAATCATGTCTCCAGGGGAGAACTTGTTGCCGTCGACTCCGCTTGTTGGATCCATCGAATTTGCGGATGAAGAGTTCGCCGGAGCCCCTACCTAGCGTGCCAACTGTCGATGCTTTGCACCGGCAATAAAACTATAGGGCTACTCGGCGAAGGGAAACTCGGTGGATTGTAGAGGAACACAAAGAGTTTTTATACTGGTTCAGGCCCTCGATGTGAGGTAATACCCTACGTCCAGTTGAGGTGTTATTCCTCTGAGGTGTTTGGTGATCAATGATCTTGCGTGCCCTCATAGGGCGCCCTTCCTCCCTTTATATACTAGGGGACAAGGGTACATGATAAGGATCCCAGCTGGATACGGCCAAGGGATATCCTTCTTAGAGATAGAGACTTATCTGACTAAGACTGTGTTTCCTTATTATACAATGTAAAAATCTGCCGGGTGCTATCTTATCTCTAACTACATGGTTTGGCCCATCCTCTATCTGAGTGGCCCATATGCTGGTAACGAGGTACACGGGGCCCATGGCCTCCACAGATAGAAAACATCACAGATAAACACATACATCTGTGAATTAGTATGGCCCAAAAGGATGGTGATCCCCATCTCCATGCACGTGTAGATGATCTTCATCCTCCACATCTCTTCTTTGGGTCACCATGCTTGAAAACTTGTAACCTCAAGTCTAGGCTACTACCTATAATAGCTAGCAATTGAAGATTACAAGGATGGATTCAAGCACTAAGGTCGACACGCAGGTCGTTAAATACAATTAAGACAGCTAACAAAAGCTAAAAAATCATGACACGTAGGTCATGAACGAATGTTACATGCATCACATACATCTCATGCATTCCAAATAAGCTATAGGGCCATACTAATTCACATCATTCCCTACAAAAACAAGTTAGACATATAATCGCATTCTACCTAATGATGTGAACCCATGACGCTATACAAGGGGGGGTCGCATGGTGGTGTGAACCTTGAACACCCTACGAAATTTACAGATCCAATCTATGAAATCGCTGTGAAAAACTATTCGGCATAACCACCTTATGCCGATCTGAGACAATCTCCAGGACTCTAGTTTTTTTTATTGGCCCAGGGCTATTAGATCCATAACCTACTTGCATTCGGCATAACCTACCTTATGCCGATCCGAGACAATCTCCAGGGCGCTAATAGTGTTATGATCCGTGCCTCATCTAACCGCTATTCACGGATTGATCTTATCAACCCGTGCCTTCATCGATCCATCACATGAACCGACTAATCTATACTGCAATAGGTCTAATCTACTACTCCCGCATATCAACATATGCGATGGTCCAGATCACAGACTACGCAAGATGGCTCTGATACCACTATAGGAGTACGCGTAGGCTACGATAGCAGAAAACAAAACTTTTCTACCGCGCACACCAGGACATTATGCGAGAGAGGGATCATGAATTGTTACCACTAGACGCGCAGTGCAGTGGAAGAAGGGTTGGAGAAGCCGGTCCAACCACACGCACATCGAGGTAGTAGTGGAAGTAGTCGACCTCCGCGAATAGACCGCGATCAACCACACCACGAGCAAATCTAATCAGCATCAATGCCGATCAACGCTGCAACGAGCAGCGCCTCCACCGGTATCCACACATCTAGGGCTAGAACGCCGATTGCGAGTGTACTAGCACTCGTGAGCGGCTAGGGTTTGGCTCGGGAGGTGGCGGCTAGGGTTTGGCTCAAGGTCAACCGAAAATGTGAATCTCCTCGGCCCCTCGCCTCCCTATATATAGACCTCCTCACTTGGGCCTCGTGGACCGAGACCCAATAAGAGTCTACTCGGATCTCTATCTGAATCGAGCCCATATTTGAATCACATTCGAATAAGTGTTCCAACCCATTAAGCGTGTGACCCTATAGGTTCACGCATATTTTGTCACAACCCGGCAACACCTTTCTGGTCACCCTGTTAATAGCGGCCTCTAGCAAGGCATATTAGCCCCAAAATATATGTAAAGATCATATCGGCTGAACCTATAATGTCCTCATGTACAAATCCCTTTGTCTCACGATATCGATTGAGCTCAAGGTGAGACTTGTGTCATCCTCTTAATAGCTCAATCACTCTCTCGATCTTGTGATGGATTACAAACTTGTGATTGACACCTCAATCACCCTAGCATGGCCATGTACTTCCATAATCCATTACATTGAGGGGCCCAGAGATATCTCTCCCGTAAGTAGAGGCAAATTCTATCTTGATCATTCACATCCCACTACATGTTTCATAGCAAACCCAAAGACTACTTTTATGACTACCCAGTTATGGAGTAGTGTTTAGTAGTCCCAAAATAAGCTACTACGTATGTTGGGAACCATGATGATCTCAAGTCTAAGGACTCTACATAAACACTACTTGAGACTAACTGATGACACATGAAATCTCTGCAGTATCTGATGGCGGGTCTATCCAATATATATTCACTAACATCTGTCCATATTATCAATTTGGTATCTCCATACCATGATCCATAAGACATGATCATCAATCAAAACATATGCTGATGTTAGAATCATATTTGTTCCTCATATGATATATGATCAGGGATCATTTAGAAATAGCAACATTTGGCATTAAGAGTCTCATGAATAAGTCACGTACTCATTGTGTCGATGTTTTACACTGGCAATATGATTATAGGGCTACCCGGCGGATGGAAACTCGGTGGATTGCAAAGGAATACGGGGAGATTTTATACTGGTTCAGGCCAACGATGTGAGGTAATACCCTACATCTAGTTGTGATGTATTCCTTTGAGAATTTGTGTTGTTCTGATGAACTCGTGCCCTTAGGGGGTGCCCTGCCTACCCTTATATACTGGGGGACAGGGGTACAAGGTAAGAGTCCCAGCCGGATACGGCCAAGGGATCTCCTCTTAGAGATACAATTTACCCGACTAGGACTGTATATTCCTTATTATACAAGGCAAAGTCTGCCGGGTGCTACTATATCTCTAATTATAAGGCTAGGCCCATCCTCTATCCGAGTGGCCCATATGCTTGTGATGAGGTACCCGGGGCCCATGGCCTCCACAGCAGCCCCTGAGACCTTCATAGTTGAGTCACAGCTGATACCGAGTGCTCATCCTCCACGGTGAAGATTGCCCGAGTGCACAGCTCCCGAGTACAATTTGTCTGAGTGTGTCTACTTTCCGAGTCCTGCTTCATGTCAGCTGGCAGCGAGGCTATGAAGGGCTCCATGTAGAAGTATGAATAGTGTGCGCCGAATAGGCGGACCTATTAGGTGTAGCCCCTGACTTTGTTCTTAATTGTGAAAACAATTAAACATAAAGTCAAGGATCTTTAACCTTGTAGTCTTTCCTGAGTAGTATACTACTGGTATATGAGACTCTTCAGTATCATGTCAACCGGAATATGATTTATAGTCTTTGCCGAGTGGCATGCCACTCGTATATAGGACTCTTCAGCTTCATGTCAACTGGAAGGGGTGTTTATAGTCTTTCCCGAGTGGTGTCTCACCCAGAAATTAGACTCCTCAGCATCATATCAGCTGGAAGAAATATTTATAGTCCTTCCCGAGTAGTACACTACTCGGAAGCTAGACTCTTCAGCGTCATATCGGCTAGAATAATATTGCTCATGGCAACTAGTGGCCAGGCATGTAGGCCGAGTACCACTTTATGAAATTAAATCTATTGCGTGGTCAGGTGTACTCAAGAGATACCTGCATCCCCAATTTTGATGAAGACCAGCTTGTGACCCTTTAAGGATATATCCTCAATATCTGGTGGCTAAGACAAATACCCAAACACATGTGTTCAGCAATTAGGCCTTCATGAAGCATATCTATTTATCTCATCGATTCCTGTTAGTAGCACCAGCACTGCAATTTTAACATAGCCTGCGAGCGGTCCATATTGAGCATGCTACTGTAGAAACTCATATCTTGGTGGCCCAATACCGACTGTGTAGGCCCAGGCCCACGAATCAGAAACGGTTCTATAAAAGGTGGGGAGAGAGAGAAATGGTTCCCTCATCTTCTCCAATCCTCCAATCGTTTCATCTTGCAGCTTCTGCGCTGAAATTTCGCCTCCCGCTTCGCTAGGGTTCGCCATTGCTCGATCTTCCCCACTGAAACTCGGGCGATTCGGCTCCTCCTCATCCATTCCAAGCGCCCGGCAGCCTTTTCCCCAAATCTCCTCACCCCCAGCCATGTCGAGAGCGTCTGAGATCCCAGAGGTGACCAATGAGGCGTGGCCGACTTCGGATTGCGGTCGGTCCAAGCTGGAGCGCTTGGAGAAGCAGTTGAGGTTGTAGAGCCGTGATGCTATCAACTGGCGCTCGGCTGAAGGGGAAATAGTTCCAGAGCCCCAGGAGGGTGAGACCATCGTTTTCGCCTCTTTTTTCCATTGGGGTCTTTCTCTTCCTTCTTCCAAGTTCTTCCGCCAGCTTCTCACTTTTTACAAACTCAAGTTGGTGAATCTGAACCCCAACTCGATTCTGCAAATCTCCCTTTTTGTGACTCTTTGTGAATGCTTCCTGGGTGTGGAACCCCATTTGAATCTCTTTAGATATCTGTTCCATATCAAGCCCCAGCCCTCCAAGAAAAATCCAAGTAATTGGGGAGGGCCAGTTTCCAACTCAGGAATGAGATGAAGAAGACCTATATCAATATCCCTCTGAAATCTTCTCTCAAAAGCTGGCATAAGGAATGGTTTTACTGTTCTGATTTGGAGCCAAGCGTTCCCCCTTTCATGGGTTTGCCCCCGGTGGTCATTGCCAAGTGGTCGTCTCTGCCCACCTTTGAAGAAATGGGGTAGGTCCACAAACTTGCTGGCAGGATTGACAAGTTGAAGAAAACCAGGTTGACAGGTCCATGGGTGGCCAGACGTTTCTTGACTCGGAGCATGAGGCCACTGAAGCTAAGGTGCCACTTCGGCTAGGACTACAAGGGCAAAGGTGATCCCAGCCGGGAATATGCTGATCTGATAGACAAGTACAAGGTGACCGACACCCTGCTAGATTTCTTTGCCAGTGGGGTGGTCGAAACTGAAGATACCGGGTGATCTGTGGTGGCTTATAGCCGGAAGAGGCCGCGCCGAAAGGTAACCCTTGCCAATGTTGTCTTACAGTTCATTTGTTGTGAATGCTTGCAGATATATGCCTAGATTGGCTCCAGAGTGTGTAAAATAAATATTGTTGAACTGCTTGCAGTCATGTCAGGAGTTTGATGATGACTCCCAACACTGTCAGCCATGAAGTCAAAAAAGAGGCCGAGAAGTCCTTCCGCTGCCTAGCCCGACTCCAAGAGAGCGGGGAAAAGACCTGTTGTAGATCAAGGCAAGAATAAGGTTATGACACCGGGTGCCACAGCCGGGAGTCTGAAGATAAAAGACCCCACCGGTATAGCCCCCAAGCCGCCGAGTCCCAGGCTAGGACCAGCGCAATCGAGCTCATCATCATCAAGCCCAATACGAGCGCTGCCGAGTACAAGGCCAAGTCTAGCGCTGCCAGGCTCAGTAACATTGAGACCAAGAATGGCGCCGCCGAGTACCCGGGCACCCCAGCCAGCCACACCGCCAGCGGGGCCGACCAGGATAGAATCACTGCCACAGACCACCGTGCCCTTAGGCCCGATAGCCAGCGGCCCTCCAGCACCCACCTCTGGATCACCCGGGCAACGGCTTAAGTTCTCCAAGAAGTAAGTTGCTCTGGGTCTTCTGGAAATCTTGTTTAGCATGGTAGCATATTGATGTTTCGACTCGTTATGTAGGAAGCGAGCAGACATTGATCTCAAGGAGACCACTCTAGCTACCCCCACCGTTGAGCCAGCCCCAGCCGAGCCAGCACCAGCAAGCACACCTGTCGAGCCGGCGGCAGTCCCAGTTACAGAAACCGAGACCGTCCTGACTGCAGGGCCACTAACCCCAGCCAACCAAGGGGTGGTTGTCGAAGCTGTCACTCCAGTCCCCGAGCCAGCCCCCGAGGCCCTGGAGGCTGCCAAGGTGAGGGCCGGGACCCCGTCGCCGTCCTCATCACCGTTGTCGTGTCGTCACCGCCTTCAGAAAGGCCAGATCTCCCCAGGCTCAAACCCCCTCCCCACAAGTTCCCGAGGGCGTTCCGCTGGATAGCCCCCGACGGAACCGCGAGGAGTTACAAGCATGATGAGGTCACAGCGGAAAAGGAGCGTGAAGACTTGCTTCACGCCGCAATCGCCGCATCCTAGGGGATTAAGGTATGAATCTCATCGTATTGGAATCTTGGTAGTCCTCCTTGCACAAGTGTTCTGATGCTTGACTTCGCCTCGCACTGTTTCTCCCTGAGTAGAAACTGGTTGACCGCTCAGAGAGGATGAATGAGGTCCTGACCCGGGTTGCCCCCCAGCTCCAAGAATTGGACCAGCTCTGGGCTTTGAAAGCCGAAGTAGAAGGGCGCAGCCAGGAGAGGGAATCTTGGATGAGGGAGGCCGTTAATCAGCTCAGGACCGAGAATTGGGACCAAGCCAAGAAGATTGGAAGTAAGTTTCCTGAACGTCCCCCTGACTGATCCCTTAGCATATTTCTCCAGCTGTGTTGTTTTCCGACAGCCTAGTTGTGTCTTGACTGCCATGTTGAGTGCTTGACTGTTATGATGTGTAGCCCTCCAAGCCAAGCTGAAGACCCGAACAGAGGGAGAAGTCCAGCTGAAGGAGGCCGAGAAAGCCAAGGCCGGGCTCGAAAAGGACAAGTCCGACCCGACAAGGGCCGTGGCCGAGCTTGAAAAAGAGAAGGCCAACGCCAAGCTTGAGAAGGAAAAAGTTGAACTGGAGAAGGCCAAAGCCAAGTGGGAGGCTGACTACAAAAGTAAGCCTCTGCACTAACAATGATCTTAACCAATCCATTAAGTACTTCGTCTGCGGTTTGCCAGACAAGTTTACTTGCTGGTGAACCGGGTAGCTGCTAGAGCCAATGCCCAAATCCAATTCCAGGCTTTTGCAGAGGAAATAAAGGCTTTTCCAGATCCTTGCCGAGTCCGTGAAAGGGCTCCTTGACGTGATGGATCCTCATCATGTGGGAACCAGCTCCAACACAGTGTCTCAGGTGCAGGCGCGCCTTAACAAAGCACCGAGTATCCTGAAGAGGTACTAGGATGAGCGTACTGTTGTCGGCATAGCCCAAACCGTGGCGATGACCAAGTCCATCTACCCTAGGGCAGACATTGAAGCCATCAGGGAGGGATTCACCGAGGAGACGACACCTGAGGAGTCGCTGAAGCTGATAGCCGAGGCGAGGCCGACTATAGAGGTGATCACCCTAGACCTAGGTATGTAAGAACAGTCCATCATGCAGTCAGTGCATATAAACTTTTGTAAAGACATGTGTAACTATATGTGCAATGCCGCCAAGCTCTGAATTATTACTCAGTTGTCATTAGCTTTACCCGAATATATAGTCTACGTCGAGTTAGTCTACAGGAACTTAGTAAAATTGTTCACCGCAGAAAGCTGTACTCAAGCAAACATGACAAAGTCGTTGCAAAACTTCATAACTTATGTAAAACAGGCTCGTATATTATTGACAAAGTACATATAATACATCCAGCCCCCGACTCACTACTCGGTTGGAACAAGCGGCGTAGTGAGTCAGAGAAAAACTGTACACATAGAATGTATAAAACTCAGGTATAGAAAGGATGTAGCTGTTCTATATTCCATGAGTTGCTGACGAGGGCACTGTCTTTGGTCTTCAGTCGGTAGGCGCCTGGCCAAGTAACCTCAGCAATAATGAATGGCCCTTCCCAAATTGGGGATAATTTATGCCTGTCTTTGGTGGCTTGTATTTTTCTCAAGACAAGATCTCCGACCAAAAAGGTGTGGCCACGGACATTGCGGTTGTGGTAGCGACACAAGCCTTGAAGATACCTTGCCGACTGGATTATTGTGATATCCCTTGCTTCTTCCAACTGATCTAGTTCAACCAATCGGGTATTATTTGAAGTGTCTTCTGAGTAAGCCCGAACTCGTGGAGAGGCGAACTCTAACTTGGTTTGTAGCATAGCCTCGGCACCGTAAACCAAAAAGAAAGAGGATTGCCCTGTTGCCCGACTAACCATGGTTCTGAGAGACTAGAGAACAGATGGGAGCTCTTGTACCCACCGGCCCGCATATGGTTGTAGTCGGTCGAATATCTTGGCCTTGATACCTTGTAAGACCATACCATTGGCACGTTCAACCTGCCCATTGCTCGACGGGTGTGCCATAGACGCATAGCCGATCTTGATGCCGAAGTCATCATAGAAATCTTGAAATACGCCGCCCGTGAACTGAGTACCGTTGTCTATGATGATGTGGTTAGGGACCCCAAATCGGTATAATATACTCATGATGAAGTCCTTTGCTCGTGCCGTTGTTATGGTAGCAACAGGTTTTGCCTGAATCCACTTCGTGAATTTATCCATTGCGATGAACAAGTGTGTGAACCCTCCTGGCGCTTTCCTGAAAGGCCCGACCATGTCAAGCCCCCATACTGCAAAGGACCAAGAAATTGGGATTGTTTGGAGTTCTTGGGCTGGGAGATTGGTTTGTCTTGCGTAGAACTGGCAACCCTCGCATGTGCGAACAATGTCTTTAGCGTCTGTTACTGCTGTTGGCCAGAAAAATCCCTACCGGTAAGCCTTTCCGACTAACGTCCTAGATGCGGCATGGTTGCCACATATGCCCGAGTAGATCGATTGCAGAATTTGCTTGCCCTCCTCGGTGGTGACGCAGCGCATGAGGACACCAGATGCACTTCTTCGGTACAGGTCTTCTCTGACGACTAGGAAACTCTTGCTTCGATGTTTGATCTGTTCGACCTGACTGCGATCTTCTGGGAGTTCATCGTCTAGGAGGAATTTGAGAACAAGTCTCCGCCAGTCTTGACATATGTTCAGTACTTTGTCTGTTGCCGGGGTAGGCTCACCTCGCGACTGCTCTGGCACTAGTTTCTTTTTGGTTGATGGCTCCATAAGTTGCTCGACAAAGATCCCTGTCGGGACCGCTTCTCGCTTGGATCCCATGTTTGCCAATTTGTCTGCAGCATCATTGTATTGTCGTAGGACATATGTTATCTCTAGCCCGTTGAACTTGTTTTCTAACTTCCGGACCTCCTGATAGTACACCGCCATTGTGTTGTTGAGGCATGTCCAGTCTTTCATCACCTGGTTTACCACGAGTTGAGAATTTCCTCGCACAACCAGTCGGCAGATGCTGAGTGATATAGCAATGCGGAGCCCATGGATAAGTGCCTTCTACTCGGCAACGTTGTGAGAAGCCAGGAAGTGGATTTGGAGAACATACTTGAGTTTTTCACTGGTAGGGGACGTCAGTACGATGCCGGCCCCGGTGCCACCAATCCGTAGAGAACTATCGAAGTACATTGTCCAATACTCTAGCTTCGCTGTTGACGTAGGCATTTGAACTTCTGTCCACTCGGCCACAAAGTCGGCTAGAGCTTGTGATTTGATAGCTGTCCATGGCTGAAAGGCGATGTCGAACAACATCAACTCGAGCGCCCATTTAGCGATTCGGCCAGTGGCCTCACGATTATGCAGGATGTCCCTGAGTGGATACGATGTGACCACCGTGACTTGATGTGCTTGGAAGTAATGCACCAGCTTCTGGACAGTGATGAGTAGGCCATACAGCAGTTTCTGGACCTGTGGATATTTCATCTTTGAGTCGGCGAGGACCTCGCTGACAAAGTAGACTGGCCATTGAATCTTCTGTATGTGACCCTATTCAGATCGCTCAACCACTAGCACCGTGTTGACTACCTGAGTAGTTGCCACCAGATACAGCATTAATGGTTCTTGGGGCATTGGTGATGCCAACACGGGTGGTGATGTGAGAAATTTCTTGAAGTCTTAGAAGGCTTGCTAGGCTTCGGGAGTCCAATGGAAATTGTCTGCTTTCTTCAATAGCTTGAAAAAGGGCATGCCCCGTCCGCCTAGTCGGGAAATAAATTGGCTGAGTGCCACCATAAAGCCTGTTAGCTTCTAGACGCCATGCCGCCATACAGTTCTGAACGAGGGATTTTCATCTCATCCAGGGTCTTGGTGAAGAGGATATTAAGCGCGTTGCCTCCGTCTATGAGGGCCTTCTTCAGCTTGATAATCTTGACAACCGGGTCCAAGACGAGTGGGTAGCGCCCCGGGTGTGAGACCCGATCGGGGTGATCTGCGCGGTCGAATGTGACGGGTGTTTCTGACCAGCGCAATTATTGGGGGGTGTCTGTTGTAGAGACCACGTTGATGTCACGCGCTGTTAGCTTCTGCTTCTGCTTGGACTCGTACGTAGACGGCCCACCGAAGATGTGGTTGAGCTCGGCTTGGGGATCCTGAAAATCATCGGCCGGGCCCGAGTCTGGCTTGTCTTTGTCCTTGTCGGCGCCAGATGATGAAGCCTGCTCGGAAGCAAACTTCTTGAGCATGAAGCAGTCTTTAGCCATGTGCTTGCCCTTGGGGTGGAAGGGGCAAGGCCCATTCATGACTTTCTGGTAGTCGTTCTTCCGTGGGGGCCGCAACCAAGTACGCTCGACATTGGCCATCTCGTTGTCTGACTTCCGCTTGCGGTTGCTGGACTTGTTCTGCAATGGCTCATTGTCAGCTTTCACCTTTTGGTCTTTTTGCCGGGGCTCTTTCTTCTCGTCGAGGGCCTCTGCAACTACCTCGGCCAACTCGGCGTATTTATTTGCCATATTGAAGAGAGCCCTAACTGTAGCTAGAGGCTTTCAAGTGAATTTTGCGATGAACGGGGCGTCCGTTACTCCCTTGCAGAAGGCGGCGATGATGACCTCATCCTTGATCTTTGGGATTTGGTTGCGCTTCTCGGAGAACCTCTTGATAAATTCGCGTAGAGACTCGTTCTTCCTCTGGTGCAGTTGGTATAGATCGTGCTTAGAAGACGGCCTCTCATAGGTCCCCTGGAAGTTAGTGATGAACCACTCCCTGAGTTCTCCCCAGGAATCGATTGATTGCCTCGGGAGCCCTGTTAGCCATGTCCTCGCTGAGTCGGCCTAGGCGACCGGGGGGTAGTTAGCCATGGCTTTGTGGTCACCTCCGGCAGCTCGGATTGCTAGAGTAGATACGGTGAGCCAGGAATCGGGGTTGGTTTTGCCGTCATATTTCTCGATCCCTGTAGGCTTGAAGCCTGACGGCCAGTCGACGTCCTGTAGCTTATGGGTGAAAGCTGGAATGCCTTCATCTTCGTGAGGGCTTCGGCTCCTATCGCGGCGGTTGAACCACTCGTGGTGGAGGCCAAAGCGCTTATGCTCGTCCTCTAGTCGGCGGTGCTCGTCCTCTTCGCGTTGACAGCGCCAGGCGTTAATATCTTGTCGGAGGTCGTGTTGTAGATGAACTCGGAGGTCCTGGTTGAACCGGCGATCGTTCTGGTGACGCCGCCAATTGTTGTTGTTGGTGTTGCCGAGTGATGTTTGCTACGACTCCTCGTGTGGCTGACTTGAGCCAGCCGCCCGGCGTCATGCTGATGTAGATGAGCCTGCTGCCGGAGAACTCGACCGGTTGGTCGGTACAAGTGTGTCGCCTGACTACTGGTGCTGCTAATAGGCAGCAGCTGTAATCATCGCGTTGATCTTGGCGATAGTCGGGGTAGCCTGGTGATCAGGCCCGAGCTAGAGTGTGTCCAGCAGGGTTGCAGCGGCCACGATGTTCTGTTGTGGCGTGACGAAGACGTCGTGGTCGCCGACTTTGGTCTGGATGATCTGTTGCTGAGCGGTTCGCCCAGCCTTGCATAGCTCATCGTTGCGAGCCTTGCGGTCGGCTTCCTCCTGTTGCCGTAGTCGGCGTGCCTCCTCTTGTTGCTTCTCTTGTAGTCGGCGTACCTCTGGTGGAGGGGTTGAAGCCATGAAGACCTCGCGGGGCAGAAGGAAACTCGCCAGACTAGAGTCCGAACTAGTGTTCGAACCGTTGTCCGACGTGGAGTCGGAGCCCGAGTAGTTCATCAGAGTTAGAACGACTCCGACCTCCCTGGATCCAATGTAAAACGGTCCTGGGCCATGTTTAAACTGAATTGTAGGGGATTGGGTCTGCCGCAAGATGTCGATCTGCGGCGTTGCTAGGCCCATGCAGGAGATTAACGATCTCTCCCCTTCCTAGCTTGACCTGGGCTAGCTCAAGGCCTAGTGCCAGTCGGACGCCGAAGGAGAGAGTTGTCCCAAGGCTTAACGTAGTAGAAGCTTGCCGCAGTAGATCGGTGACAGTGTCTGCGGCATCTTGTGGGCTGATTGGCGTGGAGTCGGCTAGTTCCTCGACCGGTTGAATTGGATCTGCGTCGGCCAAGGCGAGGTTGCTGAACATGTCGGTGACGAAGTCGAGGCTTCCAAACAAAATTGTGTCCTCGAGGAAGAATTTCTCACCATCGACTCCTGTTGTTGGATCCATCGAGGTTGTTGATGTAGATCTCACCGAAAGCCCCTACCTGGCGGATGGAAACTCGGTGGATTGCAAAGGAACACGGGGAGATTTTATACTGGTTCAGGCCCTCGATGTGAGGTAATACCCTACGTCCAATTGTGATGTATTCCTTTGCGGATTTGTGTTGTTCTGATGAACTTGTGCCCTTAGGGGGCGCCCTGCCTCCCCTTATGTATTGGGGGACAGGGGTACAAGGTAAGAGTCCCAGCCGGATACGGCTAATGGATCTCCTCTTAGAGATACAATTTACCCGACTAGGACTGTATATTCCTTATTATACAAGGCAAAGTTTGCCAGGTGCTACTATATCTCTAATTACAAGGCTAGGCCCATCCTCTATCCAAGTGGCCCATATGCTTATGATGAGGTACCCGGGGCCTATGGCCTCCACACATTGATCAATAATTATAATGTCTATTTCAAGGAACAAATCAATACATTATAAATATAGCATGTGATATATATAACATCTCCATGTTGCCTCTAGGGCATATCACTAACAAGGTCCTTCTGGCTCGGCCCCAGTTGGGACTGGGACGGCGATGGCAGTCGGTGGCGCTGTCCCCTTGGATCAGCGTCACTTGGCTTCTTACATAATTATACTGCAATCAAGACATTGCAACACATTTCAAGATTTTCTGAAGACTGAAGATCTCATACCTCTTGGAATTCTTATACCTCCATCCCTGTGTGCTAGGAGTGGAGGTGGTTGGCGATGAGCCCAAGGCTTGCTCGGAGGAGTTGTGCTACTTGGTGTTGTGCCTAGAGCCGCGGCACTAAGTGGCGTGGTTACTGGGCCAATCCGCTCCGCACTTGGTGTAGCTGGCTAGGACGGTGGTGCAGCAGGAGTAGCAGTAGGAGTGGCAGACGCTATTCTAGTTGGCGTTGGTGCTGCACTGCAGGTGGCCCTGATCGTAGGACTGCCTGACACCTTAGCCGATGTATCTTTCTTCTTGGCCTGGTCCTTCATGGGTTGTTTCCCAGCTCTCTTGGAGCTGGGTTGGGCAGCCGAAGGGCTGGTCGACCGTTTCCTTGACTCCCTAGCCGGCTGGCTGGGAGGGTTTGACACAAAATCGGCATTTTTGTGCAAACCTTGTGTATAATGACAAAGTCAATCAGGTTGGGTTCACATCCATCATCACAAGCAGATATCAAGACAACTAGAAGTCAGAAGATTACCGTTAGCCTAGGCCTGCCCAGGTAGTAAGGCTTAGGGGCCCTGTCAGCATCCAGGGTCTCAACTACACCGCCGACGAAGTAGCCGAGCAGGGTATCTGTGATAGTGTCCTTGTTGATGAAATCGGCACACTCCCGAGTTGGGTCATTTTTCCCTTGTATTCATATCCAGGATGAATCCTGGCTTTCAGGGGTTGTGTGCACCGATTCTAGAATGTTCGAGTGACCCAGGGCCTGTCAACCCCTTATTCTTCAGGGCTTCAATGTTTTCCAGCACCTGCACCATATCAGCCTCCGAGGGGAGAGCCGACCAGCTATCTAGGACCTTGGGGGGATTCCTAGTGAAAGATGGAAGGGAGGATTCCGGATTAGAGCAATAGAACCACTCCTGGTGCCATCCCTTCAAAGAAGTCTTTAGAGGGAGGTGAAGATAAACTTTCTTCATTTTGTTGCGGTGCTAAAGCCGTGCTTCCCCAATGAATTGCGGTTTGGATTTGGATGGTTGGGGTTTCACGTGAAAGAGAAAATGGAATAGATTGAAATGGGCATCGACCCCAAGAAAATCTTTGCAAAGAGTTACGAAGATGGAGATCGGAAGAATAGACTTGGGATTGAGATGAATGAGCTCGATTTGATAGTAACCAAGAAGGCCTCGGAGGAAATCAGAGGAAGGAAGAGTAAAACCCCTATGAAGAAAGATGTGAACACCACTGTCTCGTGGGAATCTAGGGTGGGAGTTGTCTCACCTACAGTCAGGCGCCAATTGATGAGCTCTTTTGGCTAGAGACACTTCTTCGTCTCCAAATGAGCCAGCTTTGAAGAGCATGTCATTGAAGTAGGCCATATTCCGGACGGGACAAGGGGGACATCGAAGGAAGCCCTCGGCATTTTGGTGTTTAGAAAATGGGGAAAAAGCTTCTATGTGATGGGAATCGACGCCAGATTGGAGAGCTGTGGGGACCGTTCGGAGGGGGTCCAAACGTCCCACGACACACGTAACCGCCCATGACTTTTAGTTACGCATAGAATGATACAAAAATAGAGCATCGATTAATTATACAAACCACCCAAAATATGCAAGACTGAGTACACAAGTACTCCGCAATGTGGGCACCCCAGAAGTGCATTATGAAGAGTAACTATTACGGCAACGCGAACTATCTAGATGGATGGGGTCTCGAATAAAACCCGAATAAATGCGGTAACCATCCATCCTCATCGCAGACTTGCCATAATCTTTACCCACTCACAATACAAATCCAAAATGCCGAGAAGTGTACAAAAGAGATAATCATAAGGATAGCTTGCCAGTCCTCCCCGTCATACGCCCGTCAAACCACTCGATGGTGGCGACCAAACACGATACGTACCCCAGAGGACTCGAACCACAATAGCTATCCCCCAACCATCTCAATTATACACAACTCATACTCATGTTCAGCTAGTCCCCAGGAAAGCGACTAGCCTCACACTTTCATCGCAAGCAATTGATAAACATCACAAGTACTCTAAATATGGATAAACGAACAGCAGGGTTATAGATATTACATAGAGGGTTCACACCCTAATTCATCACAAAGTGACACAAAAGATTTGCAGCGGAAATAAACACAAAGCAAAAACCAGTGGTGCCAAAACCCATACCACAGGGCAACCGACTGGGGATAGAGCATAACTTCGACTACATATTATCCTCGCCACCCTCGGCGGGATAATAGTAGAGCACACCATCTTCGCCATTATCCTCACCTGAAAAGATGCAATGTGAGTACGAATGGTACTCCGCAAGACTTACACAATAATAATAGTACAAAGGAAGCATGCTGGTTTCTACATCAAGGAAGAAGGCTATATTGATTTGATTTTGCACAAAGCTGATTTTGTTGAGCAAGTAATACTTGAAACTATAAGCATTTTGTGAAATAACTCCATCTGAAATTTTAAGACAGCAAGTATATGGTTCTGAAAATGGAACATAAATGAGCATAAACCATGCTTTAAGCATCATCCAGGGGCCACCCTTGCCCAAACAATTGTGCTACACTAGCACACCATTTTTCATGACTAAAGCCAAGTCATATTTAACATTAAAAATCCCTTATATAAACCCATCCATCCATGACTATCCTAAGTCATGGTATAATCACATAACCCAAGTTGGATGCTAACATGACTAACTAACACATCAAGCAGTCGTCCTATAACCGTGGACACGGCTATTCGAATAGTTCTTACTCTGATCAGAGGTGTACATCTTTACCCACACGATGTGATAGAAGCCCAACGGCTACACTCTAGTTTGATACGTACATATCTGTACCCACACTCTACACATTGAGTGCGGACTAGAGGTCACAACAAAACCTTTCGCACGCTTAGCCCCAACCACCTAAACCACGTCTGGGCCCCCAACGACTTAGTCGTGCGTGTGTGATGACTAAGGCGGGCTCACCGTCGTGGGAGGCACCTCCGGCCACAGCCAGGCGCGCTCGAGGTCCTCCAATGGAAATCCCTCCTCACAACTGACGGACGGGCGTAGATGGCCACAGCCTCCCGTGCTACTGAGTTAAGCCGTCCCACTCCCGGCGTGTGGAAGTACGTAGGGTGCTTGAATAGATGTCAACATGTTCGGTCCTTAACGACCTAGACGAAGCTACGTGCATCGGGGAAACACCATCCCTTCATCGCCCTATCATCCGTCTAAGTCAAACATATTCTCAATTAATAATTAGAAGTTATTCTTGTCAGATTTTAACCCATCTATTCGCATTCAACTAATTTTGAACCGATAGCTCCATCTATCGGATTTTGCTAAGTCTAGAATAAGCATGGCTAAGCATTTGGTAAAATAAAAGTATCCCAAAGTCCTTAACCAGTGGTGACAATGTATAAACATGGCATCAATAACCAAGGAATGGAAATGCATACAATTGGGTAATATTGGGTAATATTGACTCTACCCGTTTTCCCATTTTAAATAGACTGAAGCATGCATATAGATATTGTTTTCGCAAACAAATCAATTTATTGAAAACATAGGTTCAATATGCTTAGACGCTTGCCTTGCTGCAGCGAGGGGTCACACTCAGGCTCTGGATGAACTTCCACGTACTCCGTATCCTCAGAATCTATCGATAAAAAGCAATATGCAAATAAGAAGCAATTAAACATGTCTATGCCACATGATCAATTAATTATGGGATAATTACAGAGGGTAGGGCAAGTCCTAATAAGATTTTAGGAAAAAGAACCAAGTCATTTGCATCTCTGGTTTGTGAGATACAAAAATAACAAGCCATATACGCTGAAAATGGCAGATTTGGAATTATTTGTGTATCACCTTAGTGTATTAGGGGTAACTTGCATTTCCCATTAAGGTTCTATTTGTGTGATCATTTTTAGCTGAAAGTGTATAACCTACTGGTTCTAACAAAATTGAGTTCACTGAAATTGGATTTAAAATGATTTAGATATAGATTTTACAAGTTTAACAAAAGAAAAGGTAAGCAAATTAATTAGGCCTATTTTGGGAGGTATTTATATCAAATACAAATTTTCCACAGTAAGTTTACAATTTTCTGAGTTTAACAAAAGTGGTTTCACATTTTTAGCTATTAGGATGAATTTTCTAGAAATTTATAAACTTCTAAGGTAAAAAGATGTATATAATAGGTATTTCCATTTTTAGAGAATAATCCTACACAGAAGTTCTCACTTTTTATTTTACCAAATTAAAGAGCACAATTTTATGAATCCAAAGAAATTTGGTTTACCTCAAAAGGAGTTACAGTGAATTTTATAGAAATATTTCAAGTTCTTAAGCCCAAAATAAGTCAATTTTGCTTCATAATATTTTATAGATATTTCCAGTACAGAAGTTGTCATATTTTATTTTACAGTAATAAAGTTCACAAATTTACAGAGCTAACAAAATTAGTTTCACTCAATAATGAGTTAAAATGACCAAGATATGAATTTACAAAGTTTAAACATTTTCTTTTCTTTTCTTATTTCTCTCTTTTCTGATTTCCCTTGCAGCCTGGGCCCACAGGCCAGCGAGGCAAAGCAGAGCAGGGCGCGGGAGCAGGCCGCGAGAGCGCGAGTGCGCGGGCACGAGGGCGCGAGGGCGCGGGCACGAGCAGACAGAGCTGGTGAGCTTCTCGGCGGCGGCGACGGTGAACGGCAGCTCGGCTGTGGTCGGGCCCAAAACAGAAAAGGTAGAGGAGTTCACGGCGGAGCTAAGGGTGGTCTTCTTGACACCTCGGGTGACTGGAATATCGCTGGCGGCGAGCTCCAGCGGCGGAGTGTTTCGGGTCGACGATGCGTATCCTATTTTGGACTAGATCTGGCTGTGTACATGCAGGCGGGAGTAACTGCTAGGTGCCAGGATGCTCACCGAGGCTCGTGCGGGTCTGGGCGAAGTTGGAACAATAATGGCGACGGCGCAAATTGTCCGGCGGCGGCGAACTCCTTCGGTTTCACATCGGCGGCCTTCTCCTGGGGTTCTGCAGTCGGGGTGAGGTGTCTAACAGGTTAGAGACTTCCTAGGGATGGCTCCTGTGCAAAGAAAGGAACTGAGGACTACCAGAGAGAAAGAAATCGATGGCGGCGGCAGTTGGCCGGACTTGGGGAAGATGACCTCGATCTCGAGCTTCACTACATCCTTTCCTAATTCCATCTGTCGGTGGTCTTCTGGAAACAAGGCGATGCTGGAGGCGCGGTGGCTCGGGCTGGGATCACCTGAGCTCGCCAGAACAGCGACGATGTCGCGGCAGCGCTCATTGGACTGAAGGTGAGGACGACGGCGGCTTCGGCCGGCAATTCCTAGGGCGACCAAAGACCAAATGGAACGATCAGAAGATGGAGATCATGTTCCCGAGGCTTAGAAGGGATGGAGCTCACCGGAGCTAGCTGGGTTTCTGTCGAACACTGACGGCAGAGACGAGAAAGGGGTTGCCGGAGGTGATCCTTGCGGTCTCCGTCGGTGTTCTTGGTGAGGACGTGAAGAGGAAAGGTGAGAGGTTCTGCGGAGTTTGAGTCAAAATGGTCGATGCTCCATGGTTTGTGCTCACCTCTAAGCTTCTGTGTACTGTGAAAGAAAGGGGAAACAAGGTGCTGACACATTGGTTCATGCAATGCTGAGTTGCTCCATCTCCACAGTGCCTCTGGTGGGTCCCACATGTCAGGCAACAATGTTCTACTCATATTTAGTTAGATTTACTCTATGGCTTGTGGTTCCAAGTAGTGATGGTCTAGGAGGAGTGGAGGAGTATGGGTGAATTTCCTGGTGAAACACACTATCACATGATGCTATGAGGCTGACAAGTGGGCCAGGTCTTGTGGGGTCCACTGGTCAGTGTCTTGAGAGAGAAGAAACCTCTAGAGACTATTTTGTGAGCTGTCCAACATGCAGTTCTCTAAATTACTGTTTCACTAAGTAAATGAGGAGTATAAATTATGGGAAAATAATGGGAGGTAGAGGAAGATGTATTTAACATGCTGACCAAATTTCGTGGTTAGAAGTGTTCTGGTTTGCCTTTGGTGAAATTGCAAAGTAGGCACACAGACCCAGTTTTTCTGCAGCTTGATTTATTCCTCCAGTGCCTTGATCTCATTATTTTATGTGATTTCCTTGGGAATTAAATTGAGCGAAAAATACTGGTGGTAGGGTTCATGTTGGCACACACTTTGGAGAAAGGGCTCTATCTAAATTAGTCCTCATTTTCATCTGGTGAATTTCAGAAGTGAACCAATTTATTTCAGCTAGCTTCCTAGTCTTGCTGACTTGAGGGACTTGGTTGAAGTATTTATTGAAGGGATAAAATTATGAAATTTTTATAGGGGCTTACTCACATCGTCTGACATGTTTAGGAATTTTTCTAGGATTTTTAGATATATAGAACTTGGGAAGTGACAACTAGCACAAAGCAAAGGATTAGCTAGGGCTTAACACTAATTACCTTAATTTAGATTTAGGGCTGTGACACGCAAGCCATGTAGGGAAACATATAGTAATGCAGGGTATACAAAGAAGGGAACTGGTTTAACTCTAAACCTTATCACTAGTTCACAAACATCCCAATTGATAAATAAGTTTAAATTTTAAAGGGTTTAACAATTCATGCCATCATCTCACAATTTAAATCCTTATTTAAATTCTACTCATGCCACTACTCTGGATTCACCCATAGACATATCTCTATTTACCGGGAGCACAGCGTATTCGAATACCAAATGACTCTGCAGCGTCTGCCCAGCTTTACCCACACGATACCCACAGTTAGCCAGGCTGAAGATAACAAAGTGTAATATTACCCCAAGCTCATCTCTGTTCTGCCTAGCAGGTTATAGGACAAGGTGCCTATTGGCCTCAACTTGGCCTTTGCGAGGGTGTGCACCAACCTGATGACTCGTCCACCCACTATTGCATGACTAGGAGGAACACACAGTCCTCAAAGACCAGAAAGGGCACCGCAGCACCCACAGTCACATATTCAGATAATCTTACATCACTCAGTGGCCATTACACACGTTAAAGCCTAAAATACCAATACACTAAAAGGCTGCAGAAGTTCAATTCATTGGAATAGTATACACTAGGTCCGAGTACCTCGATCGTTTGGATGGGCGCTAACTATGTCACTTATACTGGCACAAGGGGGTTATGTTCTTAAAACTTTAAATAAATCACATACCTCCAAAACTATCACATAAAATAATAATATCATATAATATTCAACATGCTCATAATAAGTAGGATTAACCTAGAGCTATCAAAGGTATATATTAGGCTCAACTCAAGGCATGGCAATATATTTATAACAATATGAAATAAAGGTGTTCTCTATTTCGAAACAATTTAGAAAATTAACTCATGCATTCTATTTAAGTACTTCAAGGTAGTACTCTACCCAAAATATGACCTAGCTCCAGAACGGGTTCAATTGTTGTTCAAAGGATGCATGATTTGCCTTCGGGATCGGCGTAGTCGTACCAATCATCTCCTCCTACGACTGCGTAGGCGTAGGCGTCAGCTGCGAACCCGGACTCCTCGATCAGATTTGTTGCGGTAGGTTCTATCAACACACAAATAAAAATAAATCAGTGAATAATTCCAAATAAATGCAATAAATTCAGAAAGTGCACAAGATAATTAAACGGAGGAATTATGGAAGAAATTTGGGATTTTTCCGAAGTCGCGTTAAGCGGAAACCCTAGAGACAAAATTTGGGTTGTGTCAACGGTTGCTCGGATCGCGACAAAAGTGGCACGGATCGATTCGGAATAATTCAAGGAGTCGGGAATAGGTCTCGGATTTTGATTTGGAGGGCAAAAGAGTAATAAACCAGTTGATGACTAGAAATTAGAGAAAAAGAGGTAGAAAGAAAAATGCGAACCAGGCTGAGGGAAAGCGGATTGAGGACGAGTGAAACGAAAATGGGCAGATGACCCGAGAATGACGTGGACTCGGCCGCGAGAATTTTGAATGACAGATGGATGGATAGAAAGATTTGCACTTCCGAGTAAAATAAAATAAAATGAAAAGAAAAGGAAGGGAAACAAATATGGCGAATGAAAGAACGACATTTTTAAAAAGGAACGAAATGATAAACTCGACGTGAATTTTTGAAAATACACAAAAAATAAAAATGGTTTTAAAATTTAATCATTTTTAGGGCTGTTACAGACCTACCCTCCTTAAAAAAAATCTCATCCCTGAGATTCATCAAACTATTGAATAGGTGTGAGTACTTCTTTTCCAATTCAGATTCTCTTTCCCAGGTTGCTTCATCCTTGTCGATGCTTTGCACCGGCAATGAAACTATAGGGCTACTCGGCGAGGGTGAATTCGGTGGATTGCAGAGGAACACAGAAGGTTTATACTGGTTCAGGCCCTCGATGTGAGGTAATACCCTACGTCCAGTTGAGGTGTTATTCCTCTAAGGTGTTTGATGATCGGTGATCTTGTTGTCCTTGCCCTGAGGGGCGCCCTGCCTCCCTTTATATACTAGGGGACAGGGGTACATGATAAGGATCCTAGCCGGATACGGCCAAGGGATTTCCTTCTTAGAGATAGAGTCCTATCCGACTAAGATTGTGCTTTATTATACAAGGCACAGCCTGCCGGGTGCTATCTTATCTCTAATTACATGGTTCGGCCCATCCTCTATCCGAGGGGCCCATGTACTAGTAATGAGGTACCCGGGGCCCATGGCCTCCACAGTAGCCCCTGAGACCTCAATAGTTGAGTCACAGCTAAAGCCGAGTGCTCGTCCTCCACGGTGAAGGTTGCCCGAGTGCAGTGCCCCCGAGTACACTTTGTCCGAGTAAGTCTTCTTCCGGGTCCTGCTTCATGTCAGCTGGCAGCGAGGCTATGAAGGGCTTCATGTAGATATATGAATAGTGTGCACCAAATAGGCGCACCTATTAGGTGTAGCCCCCGACTTTGTGCTTAATTGTGAAGACAATTAAACATAAAGTCAAAGATCTTTAACCTGGAAGTCTTTCCCGAGCAGATTACTACTGGTATTTGAAACTCTTCGGTATCATGTCAATCGGAATAAATTTTATAGTCTTGCTGAGTAGGAGACTACTCGTATGTAGGACTCTTCGACTTCATGTCAGTCGGAATATGTGTTTATAGTCTTGCCGAGTAGAATGCTACTCGTATATGGGACTCTTCAGCATCATGTCAGCTGGAAAAAAGGGTTTATAGTCTTTTCCGAGTGGCGTCCCACTCAGAAGTTAGACTCTTCCGCATCATGTCAGCGGGAAAAGATATTTATAGTCTCTCCCGAGTAGTGCACTACTCGAAAGTTATACTCCTCCGCATCATGTCAGCAGGTAAAATGCTGCTCATGGCAACTGATGGCCACGCATGTAGGCCGAGTACCACTTTATGAAAATAAATCCACGGTGTGGTTAGGCATACCCGAGAAAGATACCTGCATCTCTAATTTTAATGAAGACCAGCTCGTGATCCTTGTAAGGATGTATCCTCGAGACCTGGTGGATAAAACAGATACCCAAACATATATGTTTTAGCAATAAGGCTCTCATGAAGCATATCTGTTTACCTCATCGGCTCCTGTCAGTAGCACCAGCACTATAATTTCAACTCAGCCTGCGGGCGGCCCACATGGAGCATGCTACTGTAGGAACTCATATCTTGGTGGCCCAGTGCTGACTGTGTAGGCCCAAGCCCATCTAGTCGACATCGGCTCTATAAAAGCGGGGAGAGAGAAAAAGATTCCTTCATCTTCCCCAAATCAGCCAATCGCTTCGTCTTCCTCCTTCACGCCCAACTTTTCGCCTCTCGCCCGGCTAGGGTTAGCTACTACTGTTCCCCATCCAAACTCGAGCGATTCCAATCCTCTCCATTTGTCCCAAGCCCCCGATCTGCTTTTCCCCAAATCTCACTGCCTCCAGTCATGCCGAAGGCTTCGGATCTTGCGGGTGCGCCGGGAAGTTCTTGGCCAATGTCAGATTGTGGCTCGGTGAAGCTGAAGCGGCTGGAAAGTGAATTGAAGTTGCCCAGCCAAGAAGTGATTCACTGGCGGTCGGCTAAGGGTGAGTTTGTCCCAAATCCCCAACTGGGAGAAACAGTAGTTTTTGCCTCTTTTTTCGATCGAGGCTTGTGCCTTCCGTCTTCTGATTTCTTCCGCCGCATCCTTGACTTCTACGGGCTGGAGTTGGTGCATCTAAACCCCAAGTAGATTCTTCAGATCTCCATCTTTGTTACTCTTTGTGAGTGCTTCTTGGGTGTTGAACCCCATTTTATCCTCTTCCGACACCTGTTCCATGTCAAACCCCAGCCCTCCAAGAGTAATATTAATGTGATTGGGGGGCTGGTCTCCAGCTAAGGAGCGATGGGAAGAAGACATATCTTGATTTGCCCTTGAGATCTTCTCTAAAAGGCTGGCACAAGGAATGGTTCTATTGCGTAGATCTGGCTCCTTCCTTGCGCCCGTTTACTGGCCTGCCGCCCATGGTTTCGCCAAACTGGTCGGCAGAGCCATCCTTTGAAGAAATGGGCTAGGCGCATCAGCTGTTGTTGAAGATAAATGACCTCAAGGAGGCCGGCCTAACAGGACCTTGGGTCGCTCGTCGCTTCTTGACCCGGCGCATCCAGCCGCTGAAGCTGAGAAGTGCATTTGGCTGGGCCTTTAAAGGCAAAAACGATCCTGACCGAGTAAGCAACAAGTCAGCAGACAAGGGGGAAGTGACCGCGACCCTGTTCGGCTACTTCTCCGAAGGGGTGATCGCGACCGAGGACGATAAGCGCCGGGTTGCGGCTTATAGCTTCATTCGGCCTCGGACCAAGGTAACCTTTAACCTTCTTCTGTGATGAATGCCTGTGGAACTGTGAATGTTCAGCGTTGCGTGATGTATTTTGTTGGCTCACTTATAGTGGCATGAAGAGTTTGATGAAGACTCTCGCCCGTTGTTGGCCGTCGCGTCAAAGAAGAGGCCGAGAAGTCCCTCTGCTGCCCAGCCCGACTCCAAGAGAGCGGGGAAGAAGCCGATTTTGTATCGGGGCGAGGGGGCCATGACGGCGCGCGCCGTGGCTGGAAGCCTAAAAATAAAGGACGCCGTCGCCGCGGCGCCCAGGCAATGAAGTCCCAGGTTGAGACCTGCGGGTTCGAGCCCGGCTGCTGCGCCACCGAGGGGCTGGCTAGAGCAGACGTCACCGGGGGCGGAGGCGCCCAAGCCGACCATGCCAGAATCGGAGCCGACTCGGGCTGACGCGCCACCACCGACTGTGACGCCGATCGGGCCGACTACCGGAGCTAGCGCTCTGCCGAGGACCGAGTCGCCTGGCAAGAAGATGAAGTTCTCCAAGAGGTGCGCTGCTCCGGGTCTTCTGAAATCCTTGTGTGTTGAAGCAGTGTCGTGATGTATTGTTTCGTCGTGCAGGAAGCGGGCCGATATCGATCTCAAGGAGATCAATCCGTCCGCTCCCCTTGATGAGCCTGCCCCAGCCGAGCCGGCGGCCGCGAACACACCTGCTGAGCTAGTGGCCAGCCCGGTCGCGGAGACCGAGGTGGTCCTGACTGTAGGGTCGCTGCCACCACCCGACCGGGAGGCGGCTGCTGATGCTGAGGCCCCAGCCCCTGAAGCGTCGCCCATTGTGGAGGCCGCGGCCGGAGCCCCTGAGCCGGTCCTTGAGGTCACGGGGGACGGCGGCGCTGAGGCCAGGACCCCATCGCCGTTGTGGTCGTCGTCGTCGTCGCCACCGCCGGAGATCCCACATCTGCCTCGGATCGAAGCTCCTCCACGTGTGATGCCCCGGACATTCACATGGATGGCTCCTGATGGGACGGCGAAGAGCTTCAGGCTTGATGAAGTCGTTGCGAGGAGAGAGCGCGAAAGCTTGCTTCGCGCCGCCATCAGCGGGTCCAAGGGAGTCGCGGTATGATTCTTGTGGTAGAGCCTTGGCAATCTTCTTGTTTTGACGTCTGACTCCGTCCTTGATTTGTCTCTTATCTTGAGCAGAAGCTAGTTGACCGCAATGAGGCGATGACGGAAATCTTGGTCGAGGTGGCACCCCACCTCGCAGAACTGGAGCAGCTCCGGGCTTTGAAGGCCGAGATGGAGGAGCGTCATGCGGGGAGGGAGGCCTAGCTGAAGAGTGGCGCTGATCAGCTCAGGGCGGAGACATGGGCCCTAGCCGGAAAGATCAGAGGTAAGATCCCTGAATATATCTTCCTGACCGAACCGTTGATGCATTCATCCAGCTGCGTTGTTCCCGACTGCCCAGTTATGTCATGACTGCACGGTTGAGCTCTTGGCTAGTCTGTGGTGCAGCCCTAGAAGCGGAGTTGAAGACCCGAATAGAGAGGGAATCACAGCTGAAGGAAGCCGAAGAAGCCAGGGCCGAGCTTGAGAAGGTCAAGGCCGACCTGACAAAGGCCAACACCGAGCTTGACCGGGAGAAGGCCGAGTTGGAGGAGACCGTCGCCAAGCTCGGTAAGGAAAAAGCCGAACTGGAGAAGACTGTGGCCGGGTGGGAGGCCGACTACGAAAGTAAGTCCTCAACCCGACAGCGATCTTAGCCAATCCATTAGTCGTTCCGTCTGTATCCGAATCTAATAAGTTTACTTATCGGCGGACCTGGGCAGACATGAGAGCTAATGTCCGGGCCCAGTATCGATTCTACACAGAGGAGATAAGAGTGATCAGGGAGTCACGGGAGGCCCTCGTCGGGTCCGTGAAAGGGCTCCTTGACCTCATAGATCCCCGCCCTGTGGGGACCAGTTGTAGCAGAATCCCCCAGATAGAGGCGCGTCTCGAGGATGCACCGAGTGCCTTGAAAAAGTACTCGGATGAGCATGTTGTCGCCGGTGTGGCCCAGACCCTAGCGATGACCAAGTCCATCTACCCAAGGGCGGATATTGAAGCCATCGGGGAGGGGTTTGCCGAAGAGACGACGCCCGAGGAGGCGCTGGAGCTGATTGCCCGGGCGAAGCCGACTGCTGAAATAATTACCCGAGACCTGGGTCTATAAGGGCAACATGTTATGTAGTCGGTGTATATAAACTTTTGTTAAACGAGCATGTGTAAATATGTGTGCAGTGCCGCCAAGCTTATTACTTAGTCGTCATTAGCTTTACTCGACCGTGTGGTATGCACCGAGTTAGTCTGTCAGAACTTAATAAAAACGTTCAAAGTAAGAAGCTGTACTCGGGCGAACGTGGCAGTCGTAGTAAGGCTTCATAACCGAAGTAAGATAAGCTCGTATGTTATTGACAGGACACATATATACATGCAGCCCCCGACTCACTACTCGGTTGATACAAGCGGCGTAGTGAGTCAGAAGAACTGTACACATGGAAATTATAGAACTCAGGTATAGAAAGGACGTAGCTGTTCTATGTTCCATGAGTTGCTGATGAGAACGCCGTCTTCGGTCTTCCGTCGGTAGGTGCCTAGCCGCGTGACCTCGGCTATAATGAACGGCCCTTCCCAGATTGGGGATAATTTATGCCTGTCTTTGGTGGTTTGTATTTTCCTCAGAACGAGATCCCTGACCAAAAAGGCGCGGCTACGGACATTGCGATTGTGGTAGCGACGTAGGCCTTGAAGATACCTTGCTGACTGGATTGTTGCGGTGTCTCTTGCTTCTTCCAGCTGATCTAGTTCGACCAGTCGGGTATAGTTGGAGTCATCTTCTGAGTAAGCCCGGACTCGCAGAGAGCCGAACTGTAACTCTGTAGGTAGCATAGCCTTGGCACCGTAGACCAGAAAGAAAGGGGATTGCCCTGTTGCCCGACTAACCGTGGTTCTGAGAGACCAGATAACGGATGGGAGTTCTTGTACCCACCGGCCCGCATATGGTTGTAGTCGGTCGAATATCCTGGCCTTGATGCCTTGTAAGACCATACCGTTGGCTCGTTCGACCTGCCCGTTGCTCCGCGGGTGTGCCACAGATGCGTAGCAGATCTTGATGCCGAAATCGTCGCAGAAGTCTTGGAATACGTTGGCCGCGAACTGAGTACCGTTGTCGGTGATGATGCTGTTGGGGACCCCGAACCGGTATAGTATACTCATGATGAAGTCCTTTGCTCGTGCCGCTGTAATTGTTGCAACGGGTTTAGCCTCAATCCACTTGGTGAATTTATCCACCACGACGAATAAATGTGTGAACCCTCCTGGCGCTTTCTTAAAAGGCCCGACCATGTTGAGTCCCCATACTGCAAATGGCCAGGAAATGGGGATAGTTTGGAGTTCCTGGGCTGGGAGATTTGTTTGTCTTGCGTAGAACTAGCAACCCTCGCACTTGCGAACGATGTCTTTGGCGTCTGTTACTGCTGTGGGCCAAAAAAACCCCTGCCGGTAAGCCTTTCCCACTAACGTCCTGGATGCGGCGTGGTTGCCACATATGCCCGAGTGAATCGAATGCAGAATCTGCTTGCCCTCCTCGGTGGTGACGCAGCGCATGAGGACACCGGATGCACTTCTTCGGTACAGGTCTTCTCCGACTAGTAGGAAGCTTTTGCTTCGACGCTTTATTTGCTTGGCTTGACTGCAATCTTCTGGGAGTTGATCGTCTAGGAGAAATTTGACAACAGGAGCCTACCTCATTTGTGGCCGGGGTAGGCTCGCGTCCCGACTGCTCCGGTGCCAGTTTCTTCTTGACTGATGGCTCCATAAGTTGCTCGACAAAGATTCCAGTGGAACTGCTTCTCGCTTGGATCCCATGTTTACCAACTCGTCTGCCGCGTCGTTGTATTGACGCAGGACATGTGTGATTTCCAGCCCGTCGAACTTGTTTTCCAGCTTGCGGACCTCCTGACAGTATGCCGCTAAGGTATCGTCAAGATAGGTCCAGTCTTTCATGACTTGGTTTACCACGAGTTGAGATTCCCCGCGCACAACCAGTCGACGTATGCCGAGTGATATAGCGATGCGGAGCCTGTGAACAAGGGCCTCGTACTCAGCGACGTTGTGGGAAGCCGGGAAGTGGATTTGTAGAACGTACTTCAGTTTTTCGCCGGTAGGGGAGGTCAATATGACTCCAGCCCCAGCGCCGCCGATCCGTAGAGAACTGTCGAAGTACATTGTCCAGTACTCTAGCTTTGCTGTTGGTGTTGGCAGTTGAACTTCTGTCCACTCGGCCACGAAGTCGGCTAGAGCTTGAGATTTAATTGCTGTCCGTGGCTGAAAGGTGATGTCGAACGCCATCAACTCGAGTGCCCATTTAGCGATTCGGCCGGTGGCCTTGCGATTATGAAGGACATCCCCGAGTGGAAATGCTGTGACCACCGTGACTTGGTGTGCTTGGAAATAATGCACCAGCTTCCGGTCTGTGATGAGTAGGCCATATAGCAGCTTCTGGACCTGCGGATATCTCGTTTTGGAGTCGGCAAGGACCTCGCTGACGAAGTAGACTGGCCGTTGTATTTTTTGAATATGACCCTGTTCGGATCGCTCAACCACCAGCACCGTGCTGACTACCTGTGTTGTTGCCGCCAGATATAGCATTAGTGGTTCCTGGGGCAGAGTGACGCCAACACGAGGGGTGATGTGAGGAATTGTTTGAAGTCTTCGAAGGCTTGTTGGGCTTCCAGAGTCCATTGGAAATTGTCGGCCTTTTTGAGTAGCTTGAAGAAGGGCATGCCCCGTTCGCCCAGTCGGGAGATAAACCGGCTGAGTGCCGCCATGCAGCCTGTCAGCTTCTAGACGTCTTTGAGGTTGGTCGAGGGCGCCATGTTCCTGATGGCGTTGACTTTCTCTGGGTTAGCCTCGATGCCGCGATGCGAGACGATGAAGCCGAGTAACTTTCCGGATGGCACACCGAAGGCGCATTTTTCCGGGTTCAACTTTATCTTGAATCTTCGAAGGTTTTGGAAGGTTTCTTCCAAGTCAGCGATGAGGTCTTCTTTGGACTTGGTCTTGATCACCACGTAGTCGACGTAGGCTTCCACGTTACGCCTGATCTGAGTGTGCAGACACCGCTGAATACCCTGTTGATAGGTTGCGCCCGCATTCTTCAGACTGAACGGCATTGTGATATAGCAATACGCTCCAAACGGCGTGATGAAAGATGTCTTCAAGCAGTCTTCCTCCCTCAAGCTGATTTGATGGTATCCCGAGTAGCAGTCGAGAAAGCTGAGTAGGTCGCACCCTGCCGTGGAATCAACCACCTGATCTATCTGGGGAAGACCAAATGGGTCCTTGGGGCACGCTTTGTTGAGGTCGGTGTAGTCGACGCACATGCGCCATTTACCATTTTTCTTTCGGACCAGAACTGGGTTTGCCAGCCAGTCCGGGTGGTAGACCTCCTTGATGAACCCGGCTGCGAGGAGCTTGGTAATTTCCTCTGGAATAGCATCTTTGCGGTCTTGAGCAAAGCGCCGCAGCCGTTGCATGACTGGCTTGGCGTCTGTCTTCACGTTTAGGGCGTGCTCGATCACCTCCCTTGGTACGCCCGGCATGTCGGACGGTTTCCACGCAAAGATATCCTTGTTGGCTTGGAGGAAGGTGACGAGCGCGTCTTCCTATTTGGGGTCGAGTCCGGTCCCGACTAGAGTAGTCTTGGAGGGGTCGGAAGGGTCCAGGAGGATCTTCTTTGTGTCAGAGTCCGCTGAAATTCCCGATTTCGCTGCTTTTTTCGCTAAAACTTGATCTTGCTCGGCTTCTGCTGTGACAGCTTTCCAAATGCTATCGCGCCTGACTGCTGCCTCTTGTGATTGAGCCAGTTCGCAGCTCTCCTTGTCGCAGGTGAAGGCTTGCTTGATGTCGCTGCGGAGGGAGAGGACTCCCGCTGGCCTAGGCATCTTCAGCACCATGTATGTATAGTGCGGTATCGCCATAAATTTGGCGAGTGCCGGTCGTCTGAGTATCGCGTGGTATGCGGTCTCGAAGTCGACGACCTCAAAGCAGACGTTTTCTGTGCGGAAATTATCCCGCGTGCCGAAGGTTACCAGCAAGGTTATCTGCCCGAGTGGAGTTGATGACAGGCCAGGAATAATCCCGTGGAAGGGCGCAGTGCTCGGCCGTAGTTCTGAACGAGGAATCTTCATCTCGTCCAATGTCTTGGCGAACAGAATATTGAGCACGCTACCTCCGTCGATGAGGGTTTTCTTCAGCCTGATGTTTCTGATGACCGGGTCCAGGACGAGTGGATAGCGTCCCGGGTAGGAAACCCGATCTAGGTGATCTGCGCGATTAAAGGTGATGGCCATCTCTGACCAGCGTAGGTATTGGGGGGTGCTGTCATGGAGACCGTGTTGATGTCGCGTGCTGAAAGCTTCTGTTTGCGTTTGGACTCGTACGCGAGTGGCCCCCCGAAGATATGGTTGAGCTCGGCTTGAGGATCTTGGAAATCATCAGCCGGACCCGAGTCTGGCTTGTCTTTGTCCTTGTCGGCGCCAGACAATGAAGCCTGCTAGGAGGCAAACTTCTTGAGCATGTAGCAGTCTTTGGCCGCGTGCTTGCCCTTGGGATGAAAGGGGCATGGCCCGCTCATGACTTTCTGGTAGTCGTTGTTCCGCTGGGGCCGCGACCGACTGCGCTCCATGTTGGCCACCTCGTTGTCTGACTTCTGCTTGCGGCTGCCGGACTTATTTTGAGATGGCTCGTTGTCGGCTTTCGCCTTCTGGTCTTTCTGTCGGGGCTCCTTCTTCTCGTCGAGCTCCGAGCTGGAGTGTGTCCAGCAGAGTTGCTGCGGCCACAACGTTCTGTTGTGGCGTGACGAAGACGTCGTGGTCGCCAATTTTGGTTTGGAGGATCTGTTGCTGGGCGACTCGCCCAGCCTAGTGTAGGTCGTCATTGCGGGCCTCGTGGTTGGCCTCCTCTTGTCGTAGTCGGCGTGCCTCCTCGTGTTGCTCCTCTTGTAGCCGGCGTACCTCGGAAGGTGGTGTTGAAGCCATGAAGATCTCGCGGGAGAGGAGGAAGCTTGCCGAATTAGAGTCCGAACTGGCGCTCGAACCGCTATCCGACTTGGTGTCGGACTCCGAATAGTTTATCGGAGTAAGAACGACTCCGACCTCTCTAGATCCAATCTGAAACGGCGCTTGGCCGTGTCCAAACTGAATTGCTGGAGATCGGGTCTGCTGCGCAGGATATAGATGCGCAGCATCACCGGAGCTGTGAGGGAGATTAACGACCTCTCCCCTTCTCGGCCCAACCCGGGCTAGCTCAAGGCCTAGCGCAAGTCGGACGCCGAAGGAGAGGGTTGTCCCGACGCTCGGCGATGTGAAGGACTGCCGCAGTAAGTCGTCGAAGGAGATGGTAGTGTCCTGCAGGCCGATTGGCGCAATGTCGGCTAGTTCCTCGGCTGGTAAGATTGGATCTGTCTCAGCCAAGGTGAGATTGCCGAGTTGGTCGGCAATGAAGTCTAAGCTCCCGAAGGTAATTGCATCTCCGGGGGAGAACATGTTGCTGTTGACTTTGTTGATTGAATCCATCAAATCTTCTGATGAGGAATTCGCCAGAGCCCCTACCTGGCTCGCCAACTGTCGATGCTTTGCACCGGCAATGAAACTATAGGGCTACTCGGCGAGGGTCAATTCGGTGGATTGCAGAGGAACACAGAAGGTTTATACTGGTTCAGGCCCTCGATGTGAGGTAATACCCTACGTCCAGTTGAGGTGTTATTCCTCTGAGGTGTTTGATGATCGGTGATCTTGTTGTCCTTGCCCTGAGGGGCGCCCTGCCTCCCTTTATATACTAGGGGACAGGGGTACATGATAAGGATCCCAGCCGGATACGGCCAAGGGATGTCCTTCTTAGCGATAGAATCCTATCCGACTAAGACTGTGCTTTATTATACAAGGCACAGCCTGCCGGGTGCTATCTTATCTCTAATTACATGGTTCGGCCCATCCTCTATCCGAGGGGCCCATGTACTAGTAATGAGGTACCCGGGGCCCATGGCCTCCACAGTCCTCTGTATGGTTCTTCCACTGTACTCGATAGAATTTAATACTTCTGTTTCGTAACTTCCATTCAGTCAGAGTCCGTAAACATTTCTTCAATTGTGAGACATGAAAAGTAGGATGAACTCCAGTTAATTCCTCAGGCAACTGCAGTTGATATGACACTTCTCCTCTTCTTTTCAAGATATGGTATGGCCCAATATATCGTGGAGCTAATTTCCCTTTCATCTGAAATCTTTGCATGCCTTTGAGTGGGCTCACCTTCAAATAAATGAAATCACCAATTTTGAAACTTAAGTCTCTTCTTCGATTATCACTGTAATTCTTCTGTCTAGTTTGTGTGGCCTTAAGCTTCTCCCTAATAATCATGACATGAGCTTCAGCATCATGTGCAAGCTGTTGTCCTATCAACTGGCCTTCTCCAGTTTCCGTCCAATTAAGCGGAGTTTTGCATCTTCTACCATACAGAGCTTCAAATGGTGACATTTCTAGGCTGGATTGGTAGCTGTTGTTATATGAAAACTGTGCAAATGGTAAACAAATATCCCAAGTTGATCCATAGACCAATGCACATGCCCTTAACATATCTTCTAGTATTTGATTCACTCGCTCTGTTTGTCCTCCAGTCTGTGGGTGATATGCTAAACTGAACCCTAATTTTGTACCCATTAAATCTTGAAAAGTCTTCCAAAATCTTGATACAAACTGTGATCCTCTATCAAAAAATATTCTCTTTAGAACTCCATGCAGGATGACAATTCTGGTCAAATATAATTCAGCCAATTTGTCTCCTCCATAAGCCTGCTTAACTGGTAAGAAATGTGCCACTTTAGTTAATCTGTCAACTATAACCCATATAGTATCATAGCCATCTTTAGTCTTTGGTAAACCTATTATAAAATCCATTCCTTTTTCATCCTACTTTCATTCAGGACAAGGTAATGGTTGCATCAATCCTACAGATCGCTGATGATCAGCCTTAACCTTCTGACACACTTCACATAGATTGACATGTTCTGCAATCTCTCGTTTCATATCAGTCCACCAAAAGGCCTTCTTCAGATCTTGATACATCTTTGTGCTTCTAGGATGGATCGAAAACAATAAATCATGTGCTTCTTGTAGTATCAGATCCTTGATTTCTTTCTTATTAGGGACACATATCCTTCCTTGGAATCTTAAAACTCCATTACTGTCTTCTGTAAAACCTAGTGCCTTATCCTCCTGAAGATCTTTATTAATCTTTTGGATTTGTGGATCTTCCTGTTGTGCCTTCTTTATTTCCTCCTCTAGAGTTGGTTTCACTTCCATGGTGCAAATACTGGATTGATCAATAAACTCCAACCTCAACTAGTGGATTTCTTTTAACAATGACTCTGAGCATTTCTGAACCATTGCATTACTGCAATATGCCTTCTGACTTAGGGCATTAGCTACCACATTTGCTTTCCCTGGATGATACTGAATATCCAAATCATAGTCCTTTATTAGTTCTAACCATCTTCGCTGCCTCAAATTCAAGTCAGGTTGATTGAATATGTACTTCAAACTCTTATGATCAGTAAACATCTCACACTTATTTCCAATTAAATAGTGCCTCCAAATTTTCAGTGCATGCACAACTGCTGCTAATTCAAGATCATGTGTTGGGTAATTTTGCTCATGAGGTCAAAGTTGACGAGAGGCATAGGCTACTACTCTTCCTTCTTGCATCAAAACACAACCAATTCCTTGACAACTAGCGTCACAATATACCTGAAAATCCTTCTTGTTGTCAGGCAGAGCTAACACTAGAGCAGTTGTTAGCCTTGTTTTGAGTTCCTGGAAACTCTTCTCACATTTATCTGTCCCTTTAAATAGCACATCTTTCTTCAAGAGATTGGTGAGAGGCCTTGCTATCTTAGAAAATCCTTCAATGAAGCGCCGATAATATCCTGCCATTCCCAAGAAACTCCGGATGTCCTTTACTGTCTACGGTTGCTCCCATTCTGATACAGCTTTAATTTTCTTGGGATCCACTTTCACTCCTTCTACAGTGATGACATGGACTAAAAATTGCACTTCCTTCATCCAGAACTCATACTTAAAGAACTTGGCATACAACTTTTGCTCCCTTAATCTTTCCAAAACTAGCCTTAAATGCTCTTCATGTTCTTCACTTGATGAGTATATAAGGACATCATCTATAAAAACTACCACAAACTTGTCAAGATAATCCATATAGGTCTTATTCATCAATTCCATGAAAACTACTGGTGCATTGGTCACTCAAAATGGAATCACAGTAAACTCATATAACCCATATCTAGTAATAAATGCAGTCTTCGATATATCCTCTTCTCTAACTCTTAGCTAATGGTATCCTAATCTCAAATCAATCTTCGAAAACACCTTAGCTCCCTTCAGTTGATCAAACAAATCATCAATTCTTGGCAGTAGTACTTGTTCTTGATAGTTGCATCATTAAGTGCTCGATAATCCACACACATCCTAAGTGTACCATCTTTCTTCTTAGCAAATAGCATTGGGGCAGCCCATTCTGACACACTTGGCCTTATGAAACCTTTCCCTTCCAGTTCATCAATCTGCTTCTTCAACTCCTTTAACTCGGGTGTAGCCATACGATATATTGTCTTTGCTATGGGTTTGGTTCCTGGCTTCAGCTTGATGGATAAATCAAGTTCTCTTTCTGGAGGCATTCTTGGCAACTCTGTTGGGAAGATATCTGGAAACTCATTAACTACTAGTACTTTCTCAACTCCTTCTGCGACCATGGTGTTTAGTGACTGTGGCAGAGGTGGCAACAAGGGTCTCTTGGCTCTGAACTCTACTTTCTTCCCTTCAGTATTAACCAGACTAATGATCTTATTTTCACAATCCATCTTTCCTTTATACTTATGCAACCAATCCATTCCCAATATAACATCCAATCCTTGCATTTCTAGTAGCATAAGGTCTGCTAAAAAGACAACTCCTTCTATCTAAATTTCTATATTAGGGCACTTAAACTGGGACTTCATGTTTGATCCAGGGGGGTGCCCGATCTTTCGTTAGGTAAAGATAACTATCGATTTGGTGGAGAATCGACACTCACGATCCAGCTTCTGATCACCAAGACCTGAACCCTGCAATCGCAGCACCACGTCTCCTCTCGTTATCAACCGTGCGCTGCCCGGTTGACCTCGCCACGAAGGCTAATCCCTGCATGCGAATCGAAGCACACAAGCAAGAACAAGAAAGATTGCAACTCAATTGCAGATGAATGATTATACTCTCGAGTTGGGGTCTCACAAACCGATAAACGGTGAAACTGTTCAAGGACAGAATAATCTACGCAAAAACCCGAAACCTAACGTGGGCGGCGGCTACGGAATATATAGTCTAAGGGTCGTCACACCCCCTGGACGTGCCCTCTAACGGGCTCTAAGACGATACACGGCCCAACGGACCAAAAGACAGTGATGCAGCACCCTGGTAGATTCTGGACACTGACTTGTTTCAGCGATTCCTGTTGACTCCGATGGAATTTGGATGTCAAACCAAAGCCATTGGTTAGCTTATGAAATTATCTTTCCATGCATATGTGGATCATCGAAAACGGAGTCCGTATGCGTCCTGGCGTCCGTTTTACTGCAGGCTAGTCCTGAAGGCCAAGGCAGACTCGAACTCGAGTTGGACTGGGCCTCCGGCTTGTCTTGGGTGTCCTTGCTTGTCTTCTCTGCCTCCACACCTCTCTCCAAGTACTTCATGATTCTCTCCAATGTTCCTAAGTAAGATAACATCATTAGGTAGCAATCTATTCTCAAAACTATGAAAAGGATCGCTTAAGAACGAGCTCACCTCTAGATTTAATTGTCGCATTCGAGCTCGGGTCATTGGACCTTGCATAACGGTTGGAGGATCAGCGGGTGCATCCGAAGGAGTGATGTCCTCATCAAACTTCATGTTTGATCTAGGGCGTGGATCACATGAGTATTATTTAAGGCTACTACACTCAAACCAAGCTTCTTAACCAAAGCCAAAGAAATGAAAAAATGTGTATCACCCGGATCAAATAAAACCAAGGCAGGCTCTGAGTTAATAGGAAACATACCAAGCATAATATCCGTAGCTCCAGTGGCATCCTTGGCTGAAAAATGATTGACCCTTCGCTAGATAACTCCAGGGTTAGGTCGTCCTTGTCCTGCAATGGCTCCAACCTGTCCTCCACGGTTTGGCATTGCTCCTCCACAATTAGGCACTCCTACTCCAAATCCTGCCACATTCTGGTTCTGCGGCATGAGATGTGGCATAGCACTCTGAGCTCTTGCTCTAACTTGTGCAACATCCGTTGGAAAGTTTCTCCAGGGACAGTTTGGACAGATGTGTCCCACCAGCTTGCAATGATAACATTCCTTTGGAAAATTACTTGCTAGATACTGATTTCCACCATAATACTATTGTCTCTGTGGCATTGGAGGCCTTGGCATCTATGGTGGTGTTGACGCCAAAAATCGCCGGGATCTGGTTCGGCGTCGGGTTGACACGCGAAGGCCTGGGAGATCTGCTTAGCTCCAGTGCAGGTCCTAAAGTCTTGAGGTTCGTAGGCGTGTCAGTCAATTTGACCCTGTAATTGACAAGGAGAGAAATGTTAAATTCGCGAGCCAATCGGCTGGAAGCCGGCTTGGACTCATCTCATCAGCCGATGGCCGATACGCACTGCAGCACTTATACATCGGCTTAGAGCCGATGATGGCAGGAGCAATAGCATAATAATACACAAGTATCGTGCTAGCCAATCATCGAAGGGATACTCAAAAACCGGCTATAAACTTGGTAAAATAAACAGGTATAGTGCACAAGTAAATAAATCAAATAAATCCTAGCCGATTATAATTTAGTGTTACTGGGGTTGCCGTGAAGATATGCCTGTGCCCGGCCCCTTGCTTATATCGGCTCCCGGGGTCTTCATCCGCTGTCCGGGCCCGTACACTGGTCCTTACCTAAGCTCGCTCCCGAGCCCTTACCTGGGGTCGTGCCCGGGAACCTGCTTGTACTTGTACTTGGATCGGCAGAATAAACCCATCGGCTAGTCCTTAGCCGATTGTAACAATAATGCAAGCAAGAATATATGATAAGGCATGCAATAACATAAATGATAGACAATTGATGAGCCAGCCGACTACTGAACAGAACGAGTACAGAATAAGACAATGAATAAATGTAGTCGGCTTTAACAGATAACTTATCGGCTAAGCACTCCGATAACACCATCGCACAACACCATCGGCTCATCAAGAGTAAAGCTATTATCGTTAGTCTAGTAGATCGGACCCAACCGTTGCAGCACAGACCAACAATGATAATGATACCTCAATGGGCCGATAGATATGATGCGACCGTGATGAAGATAACTTACCGGCTATGCACTCCGATAAAACGCCTGCACACAAAGCATCGGCCTAGCAGGACCGACTTATCACTAGCAGTTCAGTAGGTCGGACCCAACCGATGCAGCACGAACTGATGATAAATCGCTCCCAGTAAGCCGATACGATCTATGCACGCGTGATGTGATATACCTAATCAATCTATGAGGTCAAACTGAACTGATGCAGCCATAGATAAAGTAAATATATCATGGTAAGCCGACTACCATAAACCGACTAGAATATCGGACCTAACCGAGGAAGTCCTAGCCGATAGGTAGCCGGGGTGACGAGACTTACCCTCTCGCAGGAGTTCGGACCTAACCGATGCAGCCCGGCTCGAGAAGCAGGATCCCGTCGAAGGGGTGGCGATGCGCCGAAATTTGTATTGATCGTTGTGATAATTTACAAGGCACCCGGGCATACGTATATATACCCCGAGTTGACATAGTCCTGATAGGACACGATACATGATTTCCTATCTATAACAGAAAACGATAACTAATCCTGACCGGATACGAGGTCAGGTTTCCTAAAGATAAACACCCGCCTAATTAATAGGTACAGTAAATAACTGCCAAGCAACGGTCTTCACGGCTCCTTCCCAATTCCGGTCTTTTCTCCGTCAGTTGACTGTAATCTCTCCTTTGACCGAATCTGATACAGGGCCTTACCAAATTTTGGCGTTAACAGGTGGGAAACGTCGAGGTGGTATTGCTAGCATCATCATCCTAGGCCTTGGGGCACTTGAGGAAGGCTTCATCTGCTATGGGGCCTTGTGCTTGCGGCTTTCCTCTAGTTCTTTCTTCCTGCGCTCAATTAACATGACCTTACTGAGTAGCTCCAACATATCTTTGTAGTCCACACCAGCAAGCTTATACTTGATTGGTTCATCCAAACCTTCAACAAACCACATCATCTTATACTCTGTGTTCACATCATCAGGAGAATAGCGTGCAAGGCACTGGAACTCATCATGATATTCTGCAATTGGCTTCCCATTCTGAGTGTGGTTTCTGAATTCCTTCATCTTCACTGCAATCAAACCTTCTGGAATATGCACCTTCCTGAACTCCTTTGAGAATTCCTTCCATGTGATAGTCTCCTTGTCAGGATGGACAGTTTGGAAATTAATCCACCATACTGTAGCTGGACCACTAAGCTGATGAGAAGCATACAGAACTGTGTTCAACTTCCTCTCAACATACATCAGCCAATCATCAGCTGCTAATAGTTCTGGGGCTGAAGAAAATGTCGGTGGCTTGGTCCTCTGAAAATCTATCCACCTTGATCCCATGGTTGATCCTTCAGTAGTAGCGGCACTTGGTTGCGGCATCCTGCTGATAACTTGCTCAAAAAGTCTGCTATAGTTCTGATCCATCATCTGTATCACCCTTGCAAGATCAACCGGATTCTCCAACGGCTGCTCACCCACACTGCCATTTCCATATATTCTTGACATCTTGTTCCTTTACTTAGGCCTATAACAGGTTTTTCATTATAAAACATTGATTAAGGTGTAACAAGGAAAGACTGAATAAACTTAGACTAGAAAAGCATGAAATAAAGAAGCAACGAAGTAGCAGGAAATGATAGGTAGAATCATGTTTAGGGTTTTCTTATAAAAATTGAGAAACGCAATAGCACATCGAGTGCCATGTAACCCCAAGAGGTTACATGAAACAACAGGATGGCCCTTTGCATATACAATACATGAGTCCAAGTTCTACATGATGGATGAACCATCGACTGACACAGGTCGACGTACACTATCGTCAACCCAAACTTAACGAAGCTATCAAATTTCAATGCTCCTCTCCAAAGCAACTTCACTCCTGAGTTCTCCAAATCGTGTCCATTACGCCTTGACCAACTAACTGAACCTTGAATAGGGTGAGGAAAAGATCAAGCAAAACCTCTCAAAATCAGATTAAGGAAAGAAGAAAGAAGTAGACAGGAAAACAGATCAAAGCGGAGGGGAGCCAACTAGAAGAATAACCCATTTTCACAATTCTTTTCAAATTTTCAAAATAGATTTTTAAACACTTCCTAGTCAACCTAGGTCAACCTACAGTCAAGCCTCCTCTGATACCACTCCTGTGGGGACTGTTCGGAGGGGGTCCAAACGTCCCACAACACACGTAACCGCCCAGGACGTTCAATTACGCGTAGAATGATACGGAAACAGATCTTCGATTAATTATACAAACCGACAAGGTTCTAATACAACCTAGACTCAACACACGCACTCAACGGGCCTATGGCCGTACACATACAACCAAAAGACGCAACTCTGCATCATAGGAACGGCCTGAGCATAGAGTCGACCTTGTGGGAGCCATGGGCCCCGGGTACCTCACTACAAGCACATGGGCCACTCGGATAGAGGATGGGCCAGATCATGTGATTAGAGATAAGATAGCACCCGGCAGGCTGTGCCTTGTACAATAAGGAAACATAGCCTTAGTCGGACAGGATTCTATCTCTAATAAGGAAATCCCTTGGTCGTATCCGACTGGGATCCTTGCCATGTACCCCTGTCCCCTAGTATATAAAGGGAGGCAGGGCGCCCTATGAGGGCGAACCAGATCATTGATCACAAATCCACCTCAGAGGAATAACACCTCAACTGGACGTAGGGTATTACCTCACAACGAGGGCCTGAACCAGTATAATTCCTTCGTGTTCCTCTGCAATCCACCGAATTCCAGGTCGCCGAGTACCCCCATAGTATTATTGCCGGTGCAAAGCATCGACAGTTGGCGCGCCAGGTAGGGGACCGGCGAGTTCTTCATCAACAGATTCGATGGATCCCATCAACGGAGTCAAGGGCGACAAGTTCTCCAACGGAGACACCATCACCTTCGGGAGCCTTGATTTCGTCGCCGATCAACTCGGCAACCTTTCCTTGGCTGAGGCAGACCCGATCTTGCCAGCTGAGGACCTAGCCGGCGTTGCGCCAGTCGGCCCTAAGGACGTCGCCATCTCCTTCGACGATCTACTACGACAGTCCCTCACATCGCCGGACATCGGGACAACTCTCTCCTTCGGCGTCCGACTCGCGCTAGGCCTTGAGCCAACGCGGGTTAGGCCGAGAGGGGGAGAGATCGTCAATCTCCCGTACGGATTCGGCGACGCTGTGCATCTACAACCCGCGCAGCGGACTCGACCCCCAGCGATTCAGTTTGGACACGGTCATGAACCGTTTCAGATTGGATCTAGGGAGGTCGGAGTCATCCTAACTCCGATAAACTACTCGGAGTCCGACACTAAGTCAGATGGCGGTTCGAGCACCAACTCGGACTCCACCTTGGCAAGCTTCCTCCTCCCCCGCGAGATCTTCATGGCTTCAACGCCACCTTCCGAGGTGCGCCGACTGCAAGAGGAGCAGCAAGAGGAGGCGCGCCGACTACAACAACAAGAGGAGGCCAGCCGACAAGCTCGCAATGACGGGCTTCGACAAGCTGGGCGAGCCGCCCAGCAGCAGATCCTCCAAACCAAAGTCGGCGACCACGACGTCTTCGTCACGCCACAACAGAACGTCGTGGCCGCCGCAACTCTGCTGGACACGCTCCAGTTTGGGCCGGACCATCAGGCCACACCAACCATCGCAAGATCAAGGCGATGATTACTGCTGCCGCCTGCCAGCAGCAAGAACAGTCAGGCAACACTCAATACCGACCCGTCGAACGGGCTCTCCAGCGGCGGAGTCATCTGCGTCAGCACGACGACGGGCAGCGGCTCCACCCGGCAGCATGAAGAATCCGCCAAAAACACTCGGCAATACCAACTACGACACCGGCGGCGTCACCAATACGACCGCCGACCCAATCAAGACTCTCGATTTCGGCTACAACGCGATCTTCGCCACACCCTAAGGGCCCGGCGCGAAGAACGCGAAGAAGACGAACCTGCCGGGCTGGAGGATGAACACGAGCGCTTCGGTCTCCATTACGAGCGGCTTACACGCCAAAACCGAAGCCCGAGTCCTCACGATAGTGAAGGCATTCCAGCCTTTACTCGGGAGTTACAGGACGTCCGATGGCCAGTCGGCTTTAAGCCTACCGGAATTGAAAAGTACGACGGCAAGACCAACCCAGAGTCCTGGCTCACCGTTTACGTCCTAGCAGTTCAAGCTGCTGGGGGCGACAGCAGAGCCATGGCTAACTACCTCCCAGTCGCGTTATCCGACTCGGCGAGGACATGGCTGACAGGCCTCCCAGGCGGTCGATCGGTTCCTGGGACAACTCAGGGAGCGGTTCATCGCTAACTTCCAGGGGACCTACGAGAGACCGGCTTCCGAGCACGACCTCTACCAACTGCATCAGAAAAAGAACGAGTCTCTACGGGAATTCATCAAAAGGTTTTTCGAGAAGCGCAATCAAATCCCAAGCATCAAAGACGAGGTCGTCATCGCCGCCCTTCCGCAAGGGAGTAAAAGACGCCCCGCTCATCGCGAAATTCACTCGAAGCCACCATCTACTGTCCGGACTCTCTTCGACATGGCCAACAAATACACCGACTCAGCTGAAGCCGTCGCAGGGCCTTCGACGAGAAGAAAGAGCCCCGACAAAAAGACAACAGGGCAAAAGCCGACAACGAGCCGCCTCAGAACAAGCCTGGCAGCCGCAAGCGGAAGTCAGACAACGAGGTGGCTAACATGGAGCGCAGTCGGTCGCGCCCCAGCGGAACAACGACTACCAGAAAGTCAATTAGAGCGGCCTTGCCCCTTTCACCCCAAGGGGACGCGGCCAAAGACTACCACATGCTCAAGAAGTTTGCCTCCGAGCAGGCTTCATCATCCGGCGCCGACAAGGACAAGGACAAGCCAGACTCGGGTCCGGCTGACGACTTCCAGGACCCCAAGCCGAACTCAACCCACATCTTCGGGGGCCACTCGCGTACGAATCCAAGCGCAAGCAGAAAGCTATCAGCGCGGGATATTAACGCGGTCTCCACAACGGATACCCCCAATACCTGCGCTGGTCAGAAATGGCTATCACCTTCAACCGCGCGGATCACCCAGATCGGGTTTCCCACCCGGGACGATACCCACTCGTCCTGGATCCGGTCGTCAAAATATTAGGCTGAAGAAAACCCTCATCGACGGAGGCAGTGCGCTCAACATCCTGTTCGCCAAGACTTTGGACGAGATGAGAATTCCTCGTTCAGAACTACGGCGAGCACCGCGCCCTTCCATGGGATAATCCCCGGCTTGTCATCAACCCCCACTCGGGCAGATAACCTTGCCGGTGACCTTCGGCACGCGGGACAACTTCCGCACAGAAAACATCTCCTTCGAGGTCGCCGACTTCGAGACCGCGTATCACGCGATACTCGGACGACCGGCCCTCGCTAAATTCATGGCGATACCGCACTACACATACATGGTGCTGAAGATGCCCGGGCCAGCAGGAGTCCTCTCCCTCCGTAGTGACGCTAAGCAAGCCTTCACCTGCGACAAGGAGAGCTGCGAGCTGGCTCAAACACAAGAAGCGGCAGTCGGGCGCGACAGCATCCGGCAAGCCGCTACATCTGAAGTCGATCAAGATCCAGTTCCGGCGAAAAAAGCAGCGAAGTCGGGAATTTCAGCGGACTCTGACACGAAGAAGATCCCCCTGGACCCTTCCGACCCCTCCAAGACTGCTTAGTCGGGACCGGACTCGACCCCAAATAGGAAGACACGCTCGTCACCTTCCTCCAAGCCAACAAAGATATCTTCGCGTGGAAACCGTCCGACATGCCGGCGTACCAAGGGAGGTGATCGAGCATGCCCTACACGTAAAGCCAGACGCCAAGCCGGTCAAACAACGGCTGCGGCGCTTCGCTCAAGACCGCAAGGATGCTATCCGGGAGGAAATCACCAAGCTCCTCGCAGCCGGCTTCATCAAGGAAGTCTACCACCCGGACTGGCTGGCCAACCCAGTCCTGGTCCGGAAGAAAAACGGTAAATGGCGCATGTGCGTCGACTACACCGACCTCAACAAAGCGTGCCCCAAGGACCCATTTGGTCTCCCCAGGATAGATCAGGTGGTTGACTCCACGGCGGGGTGCGACCTCCTCAGTTTTCTTGACTGTTATTCGGGATATCATCAAATTAGCTTGAGGGAACAAGACTGTTTAAAGACATCTTTCATCACGCCATTTGGAGCGTATTGCTATATCACAATGCCGTTCGGTCTGAAGAACGCAGGCGCAACCTACCAAAGGGCTATTCAGCGGTGTCTGCACACTCAGATCGGGCGCAACGTGGAAGCCTACGTCGACGATGTGGTGATCAAGTCTAAATCCAGACAAGACCTCATTGCGACTTGGAAGAAAACCTTCCAAAACCTTCGAAGATTCAAGATGAAGTTGAACCCGGACAAGTGCACCTTCGGGTGCCGTCTGGGAAGTTACTCGGCTTCATCGTCTCGCACCGCGGCATCGAGGCTAACCGGAGAAAGTCAACGCCATCAAGAACATGGCGGCCCACCGACCAACCTCAAAGACTCCAGAAGCTGACAGGCTGCATGGCGGCACTCAGTCGGTTTAATCCCGACTGGGGCGAACGGGGCATGCCCTTTCAAGCTCCTCAAAAAGGCGGACACCTTTCAGTGGACCCCGGAAGCCCAGCAAGCCTTCGAAGACTCAAAGAATTCAAGCTCACATCACCCCCGTGCTAGCCGTCACCCTGCCCCAGGAACCACATATGCTATCTGGCCTGGCAACAACAGGTAGTCAGCACGGTGCTGGTAGTGGAGCGATCCGAACAGGGTCATCTTCAAAAAATACAACGGCCAATCTATTTTGTCAGCGAGGTCCTTGCCGACTCCAAAAAAGATACCCGCAGGTCCAGAAGCTGCTATACGGCCTACTCATCACAGTCCGAAAGCTGGTGCACTACTTTCAGCACATCAAGTCACGGTGGTCACAGCGTTTCCACTCGGGATAGTCCTTCATAATCGGAGGCCACGGCCGGATCGCTAATGGGCACTCGAGCTGATGGCGTTCGACATCACTTTCAGCAGGACAGCTATCAAATCTCAAGCTCTAGCCGACTTCGTGGCCGAGTGGACAGAAGTTCAACTCCCAACACAACAACAAAGCTAGAGTACTGGACAATGTACTTCGACGGTTCCTACGGATCGCGGTGCCGGGCTGGTGTCATACTGAATCCCCCACTGGCGAAAAAGTTGAAGTACGTACTACAAATCCACTTCCCGGCTTCCCACAACGTCGCCGAGTACGAGGCTCTTGTTCACGGCTCCGCATCGCCATATCACTCGGCATACGTCGACTGGTTGTGCGCATAGAGACTCCCAACTAGTGGTCAAACCAAGTCATGAAAGACTGGACATGTCTCGACGACACAATGGCGGCATACTGTCAGGAGGTCCGCAAGTTGGAAAACAAGTTCGACGGGCTGGAAATCACACACGTCCTGCGTCAATACAACGAGCGCGGCGATGCAGCTGGCAAACATGGGATCCAAGCGAGAAGCAGGTCCCGACTGGAATCTTCGTCGAGACTTATGGAGCCATCAGTCAAGAAGAAACCGGACAAGAGCAGTCGGGAGGCGAGCCTACCCGACACCGACGAAGTGCTGCACTATGTCAAGACTGGAGGGGTCCGGTGTTTCTCAAATTCCTCCTGGACGATGAACTCCCAGAAGATCGCAATCAAGCCGATAATCAAGCGTCGAAGCAAAAGCTTCCTGCTAGTCGGAGAAGACTGTACGAAGGAGCACATCCGGTGTCCTCATGCGCTGTGTCACCACCGAGGAAGGCAAGCAGATCTGCATTCAATCCACTCGGGCATATGTGGCAACCACGCTGGCATCAGGACGTTAGTCGGAAAAGCTTATCGGCAGGGATTCTTTCTGGCCACCGCAGTCACAGACGCCAAAGACATGTTCGCAGTGCTGAGGGTTGCCAGTTCTTCGCAAAGACAGACAAATCTTCCCGCCCAGGAACTCCAGACTATCCCATCTCTTGGCCATTCGCAGTATGGGGCTCGACATGGTCGGCCTTTTCAAGAAAGCGCCAGGAGGGTTCACAATTTATCGTCGCAGTGGATAAATTCACCAAGTGGATTGAGGCTAAACCTGTCGCAACAATCACAGCGGCACGAGCAAAGGACTTCATCTTGAGTATACTATACCGGTTTGGGTCCCTAACGCATCATAACCGACACGGCACTCAGTTCACGGCAGGCCTATTCCAAGATTTCTGCGACGACTTCGGCATCAAGATCTGCTATGCGTCTGTGGCACACCCGCGGAGCAACGGCAGGTTGAGCGAGCAACGCAGGTCTTACAAGGCATCAAAGGCCAGGATATACGACCGACTACAACCATATGCGGGTCGGGGGTACAAGAACTACCATCGTTCTCTGGTCTCTCAGAACCACGGTTAGTCGGGCAACAGGGCAATCCCCTTTCTTCCTGGTCTACGGTACTGAGGCCATAGCTACCGACGAGATACAGTTTCGGCTCTCCGCGAGTCCGGGCTTAACTCCGAAGACGATTCCAACAGCACCCGACTGATCGAATTTAGATCAGCTGGAAGAAGCAAGAGACGCCGCAACAATCCAGTCGGCAAGGTATCTTCAAGACCTGCGTCGCTACCACAATCGCAATGTCCGTGGCCGCGCCTTCTTGGTCGGGGATCTCGTTCTAAGGAAGATACAAACCACCAGGACAGGCATAAACTATCCCCATTTGGGAAGGGCCGTTCATTATAGCCGAGGTCACGCGGCCAGGCGCCTACGACTGAAGACAAAGACGGCGTCCTCATCACCAACTCATGGAAGTATAGAACAGCTACGTCCTTTTCTATACCTGAGTCTTACTTTTTCCATGTGTACAGTTTTTCCTGACTCACTACGCCGCTTGTTCCAATCGAGTAGTGAGTCGGGGGGCTGCATGTATATATGTGTTCTGTCAATAACATACAAGCTTATCTCACCTCGGTTATGAAGCCTTGCCATGACTGATGCATTTCGCCCGAGTATAGCAAATCTTTTCTCGAACGACTTTTAATCAAGTTCTATCGAACTAGCTCGGTGCATGCTACATGGTCGGGTAAAGCTAATGACAACCGAATAATAAGTTTGGCGGCACGACACATATATTCACACGATGAATACCGACTACAAAATATTTGCCTTTAACAGACCCAGGTCTCGGGTAATCACTTCAGCAGTCGGCTTCGCCTGTGAGATCAGCTCCAGCGCTTCCTCGGGCGTCTGCTCCTCGGAAAATCCTCCCGATGGCCTCAATGTCCGCCTCGGGTAGATGGAACTTGGTCAATTGCTAGGTCTGGGCCACGCCGGCGGCAACCCGCTCGTCTGAGTACCTTTTTCAGGGCACTCGGCGCGTCCTCGAGACGCCATTATTTTGAGGAATTCCTGCCGCTACAGCTGGTCCCCACTGAGCGGGGATCTACAAGGTCAAGGAGCCTTCACGGACCCGACGAGGGGCCTCTCGGACTCCCTGATTGACCTTTATCTCCTCCGTGTAGAACCGGTACTGGGCCTGGACGTTTGGCTTCATGCCTGCCCGAATGGGCCGCAAGTTAGCTTGTTAGGATTGGCTACAAAAAAAGGGGTGGAATAATGGGTATTGGGCTGAGATCAAACAGTCCGGGGTTTGAAAAGGATTTAAACTTCGTAGTCCGGCTTCCCACCGACGGTTTCTCAGTTGGCTCTCCTTTTACCGAGCTCGACTGATCGGCCCTCTTCCTCCAATCGGACCTTTCGGTCAGAGCTTCGGTGTTGGCCTTTGGGTCAAAGGTGCTTGACCTTTAACTCGGCCTTGGGCTTTTTCTTCGGCTCATTAAGCCCCTTTGCGACTCCCTTCGCTTTCGAGGGTCTGCCACACAAGATTAGCAAGAGCCCTCAATAGCAAGTATGACCACAGCTCGGAAAAAATTCGACAAATAAGCTGGATGATTAAACACCACGTAGTTCCGGGGAGTAAATTTCGAGGATTTTTTACCCTGATTTTTTTCGGCTAGGCCATTGGTTTAGCCCTGAGCTTGATCGCGCCGCTTTCAGCAGGGGGCCCTCTTCGTGGTGGAACGGCTCCTCTTTCGGCTTCAATGCCCGGAGCTGTTGTTAATTCCCGGAAGGGGTGGGGAAGGACATCCTCGACAGGATCTTTTCTGTTCCATCGACTCGTTGTGGGTCGGAGCTTTTCTCCCAAAGGAAAGGAACAACGAGACAAAAGGTCCCAAAAATCAGACAAGAAGATTCGCTGGAAGCTTCCCCCACTAAAATTATACGCGACCC
>RYFJ01002872.1:0-43062 GCA_003991445.1 Oryza meyeriana var. granulata
CCACACCAAATCGTCGTTATCCTTACCTGGAAAAATATAGTAGCTGAGTATTGCAATGGTACTCAGCTAGACTTACACATATTACTTAGGACAAAGGGAGTCATAACTGGTCTTCTACTCAAGATGCTAATGTTGATCGGATTTTGCATAAAGCATAAGTTTATTAAGCAACAATAATACCTTGAAACTATAAGACATTTGCAAAAAAAATAAAGCAATCTGAAATTATCATGATAGCAAGTAAATGTTCTATAGAGAGAGTGAAAAAATGACACAACTACCATGCATCTAACAGTCAAACAATGGCGCACCATTGCCCAAATAAATATGCCACACACGCATACCATCTTTCTTAACTAAAACCAAGTCATATTTAACCCCAAAGCCTCCTCAATATAAAACCCATCCATCCCATGATATCCTAGTATTGATATAACCACATATCCCATAACCACATATCCCAAGTTGGATGCTAACATAGACTGACTAACACATCAAGGGTCGCTCCTTGTAACTGTGGACTACGCTATCGAAAATATTCTTAACTCTCATCAAGGTCCTCATTTTGTACACTTTAACCCATGATGGGAAGAAGCCATAGGCACACTCTAGTATTGATCCGTACCTGTCGGTACTCACACTCTACACATTGATGCGGACTAGAGGTCACAACACTCTTCCCACGCTATAGCTCCAACTCCCTCTAAACCAACGTCTGGGGCCCCCGACGACTTAGCCACAACACACAGGTGACTAAGCGGAGGGGCTCTCACGTAGTGGAGCACCTCCGGCCAAACCAGATCGCACGAGCCCTCCAAAAAAGACATCCTCACGACTGACACTGACGGCTAGATAGCCACAGCCTCCCGTGCTACTAGTTAAGCCGTCCCATTTCCACGGTGTGAATACGTAGGGAGACTGCCTTTGAATAGACGTCAACAGTTCGGTCCTTTAACAACCCAGACGGACTACATGCATGGGAAACACCATCCCGTCATCGCCCTATCATCCGTCCAAGTCAATATATTCTCAATTATAAATCAGAAGTTATTCTTTCAGATTTTAACCCATCCATTCATATTAAACTAGTTTTGAACCGATAGCTCCATCTATCGGATTTTTGCTAAGTCTAGAAATAAGCATGCTAAGCCATTCGATAAATAAAAGTATCCCAAAGTCCTTAACCAGGGGTGACAAGGTAATAACATGGAATCAAACAACCAAGGAATGGAAATGCATACAATTGGGCAATATTGACTCTACCCGTGTTTTCCCATTTTAAATGACTGAAACTTGCAGTATTAGATATTGTTTTTCGCAAACAAATCAATTTATTGAAGACATAGGTTCAATATGCTCGATGCTTGCCTTGCTGCTGTGATGGTTCACACTTCAACTTCTGGTTCTTGCTCCTCGTACACCGAATTGTCTGAATCTACCGATAAAAGGTGAATATGCAAATAAGAATCAATTAAAGATGTCTATGCAAAATGATCAATTAATTCTGAGATAAATACAGTAGGTATTTAACATTTTAAAGTGAATTTTAGTGAAGAATCATTTCAAAATCTTTTACAGTTTATGAGTTACAAAAATAACAAGATATAAAGGTTGAAAATGGCAGTTTTGTAATTATTTATATTTAAACTGAAGTTGTTATATTTGACTGACATTTCGATAAGATTCAAGAAGGCATCATTTTTATATTAAAAGAGCATAACTTGCTGTTCCAACAAAAATTTGGTTCACTGAAATTTGATTTAAAAAGATTTAGATATGAATTTCTCAAGTTTGTCAAAAAGACGGGTTAGGAATTACTTAGGCCTATTTTGGGAGGTAGTTTTGTCAAAAACAATTTATGCACAGCAAAGGTTACAATTTCCAAGTTAAACAAAAGTGGTTTCATATTTTTAGCAGTGTAGGAGAATCTTCTAAAAATTTACAAAGTTCTTGGGCACAAAATAAGTTATTTTTGCTTCACATTATTTTATAGACATTTTCTGTACAGAAGTGTCCTATTTTATTTCATAGTATTAAAGTTCACAAATTTACAGAACTAACAAAATTGGTTTCACTCAAAAAGGAGTTAAAATGAAATAGTTATGGATTTTCAAAGTTTGACCATTTTTTCTGTTGTAAATTAAATCCCTTAATCAATTTTCTAATTCTTTCTTCTTTTCTCTTTTCCCCCAGCCTGGGCCCACTTGTCGGCGGCACAGAACAGGGAAGGCGTAGGATGGCTGGGCCACCGGCTCTGTTCGCCGGCGCCGGCGGCGAACAGCGGCTTGGTTGAAGTTGCGGCCAAAAGAGAAAAAGAAGAGGACTCCCTTGCGCACGTAATGGTGGCAGTGGCACGCCCGGAGGTGAACTGGAGCTTGCTAGCAATGAGGATAAGCGCCGGCCAGGCTCGGGTTGCACATGCATGTAAGCAAGCGGCTAGAAACCTTCGAAAAGGACGCACGAAGGACTACGCTAAGACTCCCAAGAAGCTTACCGTGGCTCTAGACAAGGCAGATGGGATCCTACGAGCTCTGGTGGCTGCAGGCAGTGGCAACGGCGATGGCCAAGCTCTGGCTTCACCGTGGTTGGCTCGATTTGCTGCACGCGCGGAGGAGACAACACAGGCAGGAGGTTAAGTATCACCCTAGGATGCTACCAGCGCAAGGAATCGACGAACGGCTCACCGGTTGAGCCGTGGCGGAGTTCGGCCGGAGACGAGGAAGACGATGGCCGATCTTCGTGCTCGGTTGATGACTCTTGCGATTTCTTGGGGCGTTCTATTCCTAGGGTCGGGGCGATGTTAATGGCGCAGTGGATCGGCCAGAGACGAGCCCGAATGGCGGGAACGCCGGCATGACGGCCATGGCTGCGCACAGCGCGCTCCAGGGCGCGCTCCCGGGCTCCGCGGCGAGGCCGCGTTCCCAGCGATTGACTGCGAGATAGGAGACAAGATTAGGGCAGGAGCTATGGCATGCGGAGGTGAGTAGGGAACGCGACAGAGACGGCAAGATCGCCGGAGGACCGAGCGGCGACGGCGGCTTCTTCTCCACGGCCGGCAACAAAGAAGAGGAGAAAAAAGGGAGCGAGAGGAGCTCTCCCTCGGTTTCTCAGCTCTCAGGTGCAGTTGTGAGGTTAGGCTAGCTAGCTGGAAGAATTAGAGGGTGAGGGAAAGAGTTTTTCACCTGCCACGACATTGAACACACGTCGCAAACCTTCCGTATCGACCCAGGGCGTGTTCCTTCACTTGGGTTGGCTGGACAGCAGGCTGGGCGAGCTAGGGGCACTACCAGGTGGGTCCAGGGCATGGTGGTCAAGGGATAGCAGAGAGGGTTGGGTAGAAAAATTGGTGAACACTGATTTGGAGGGGTTTTTCTGGATTTTTCTCTTCCTCTCACATTAAAAAATCAAATTGAGTAAGTAAAACTGCTGTTAAAAATATGGTGATTTTTGTGCAGCTAGCCTAGACTACCAAGGTTCCATTTTCGAAAGTTTCACACAAAAATTCAAAATGGTTTGCTCACAGAAATTCATAGAAAAGGACCCAGGCTGAAAATTTGTTTGAATTTTTAAGGGGTCTAAACTATTGAAATAAATTCTGGAAAAATTATATTAATTCATGATAAATAAATTAATATTTGAATAAATTATCTCCCGTATACACTTCTGTTAAATTTGATGCACTTTTTAGTAGTATTTTGTTTTTGCCAATTTAGGGTTTAATTATTGAGGGTTTAAATATTGCAAACTTTATCCTGCAAGAAGTGACAATGCAAACATTTAAGTTGTGCACTTTAATGATAGTAGGGCATAACACTAATTACCTGAAATTAAATCTAGGGCTGTGACACGGGTCATATACAGAAAATTCAACGGCCAGTCTACTTCGTCAGCGAGGTTCTAACCGACTCAAAGATGAGATATCCTCAGGTCTAGAAGCTGTTATATGGCCTACTCATCACTGTCCGGAAGCTAGTGCACTATTTTCAGTCGCATCAAGTAACGGTGGTCACATCGTATCCACTCGGGGACTTCCTGCACAACCGCGAGGCCACTGGCTGAATCGCTAGATGGGCGCTCGAGTTGATGGCGTTTGACATCACCTTTCAGCCACGGATAGCAATCAAATCTCAAGCTCTAGCTGACTTTGTGGCCGAGTGGACAGAAGTTCAGACGACTATACCAACAAACAAGCTAGAGCACTGGACAATGTACTTCAACGGTTCTCTACGGATTGGCGGCGTGGGGGCCGGTGTCGTACTAATGTCACCCACTGGCGAAAAACTCAAGTACGTTCTCTAGATCCACTTTGCGGCTTCCCACAACATTGCCAAGCACAAGGCACTCATCCACAAGCTCCGCATTGCTATATCACTAGGCATCTGCCGACTGGTTGTATGTGGTGTGGAGGCCATGGGCCCTGGGTACCTCATGACAAGCATATGGGCCACTCAGATAGAGGATAGGCCTAGTCTTGTAATTAGAGATATGATAGAACCCGGCAGACTTTGCCTTGTACGATAAGGAATATACAGTCCTAGTCGGGTAGATTATATCTCTAAGAGGAGATCCCTTGGCTGTAATCCTGCTAGGACTCCTACCTTGTACCCCTGTCCCCCAGTATATAAGGGGAGGCAGGGCACCCCCTGAGGGCATAAGCTCATAGAAGCGAACATACATCCTCAAAGGAATACACCACAACTGGACGTAAGGTATTACCTCACATCGAGGGCCTAAACCAGTATAAACCTCCCCATGTTCCTTTGCAATCCACCGAGTTCTGATCCGACGAGTAGCCCCATATTCATATTGCCAGTGTAAAACATCGACACTTCAGCACGTGGGATAACTTCCGCATAGAGAACATCTGCTTGGAGGTCACCGATTTTGGTGATCAATCGGCTCCTGGGAGGAACTCTCGGAATGCTTTATAGCCAACTTTCAAGGGACTTACGAGCGGCCATCTTCCGAGCACGATCTCGATCAGCTGCACCAGAGGAAGAACGAGTCCCTCCATGAGTTTATCAAAAGGTTCTCCGAGAAGCACAACTCGATTCTGATGATCAAGGACGAGGTCGTCATCGCCGCCTTCCGCAAGGGAGTCAAGGACGCCCCGTTCATCGCGAAGTTCACTCGGAAGCCATCAGCTCTATCCAGGCTCTCTTCGATATGGCGAATAAATACGTCGACTCGGCTGAGGCAGTCACCGAGGCCCTCGACGAGAAGAAAGAGCCCCGGTAGAAGGACCAAAAGGCCAAAGCCGACAACGAGCCATCATAGAACAAATCTGGCAGCCGTAAGCGGAAATCGGATAATGAGGTGGCCACCATGGAGCAGACCTGGTCATGACCCCCAAGGAACAACGAGTACCAGAAGGTTATGAACGGACCTTGCCCCTTCCACCCCAAGGGCAATCACACGGCCAAGGACTACTTCATGCTCAAGAAGTTTGCTTCCGAGCAGGTTTCATCATCTGGCGCCGACAAGGACAAAGACAAGCTAGATTCGGGCATGGCCGACGATTTTCAAGATCCCTAGGTCAAGCTCAACCACATCTTTGGAGGGCCGTCTGCGTATGAGTCCAAGAGAAAGCAGAAGCTTACGGCACGTGACATCAATGTGGTCTCTACAGCAGACGCCCCCTAGTATTTGTGCTGGTCAGAGATGTCCATCACATTCAACCGCACAGATCATCCAGATTGGGTTTCACACCCGGGACGCTACCCACTCGTCATATCAAGCTAAAGAAGGTCCTCATAGATGGAGGCAGCGTGCTCAACATTCTGTTCGCTAAAACTCTGGATGAGATGAAGATTCCTTGTTCAGAACTGCGGCCGAGTACGGCGCCCTTCCACGAGATAATTCCCGGCCTGTCTTCAACGCTCCTTGGATAGATAACTTTGCCGGTCCCCTTCGGCACGCGGGATAACTTCCGCACAGAAAACATCTGCTTCGAGGTCGCTGACTTCGAGTCTGCGTACCACGCGATACTCGGACGACCGACGCTCGCCAAATTCATGACGATACCGCACTATACCTACATGGTGCTCAAGACGCCCGGGCCAGCTGGAGTTCTCTCCCTCCGTACCGATGTCAAGCAAGCCTTCACTTGTGATAAGGAGAGCTGCGAGCTGGCTCAATCTCAAGAGGCAGCAGTCAGACACAACAGCATTCGGCAAGCCGTCACAACTGAAATCGAGGATGACCAAGTTTCGGCGAAAAAAGCAGCAAAGTCGGGAATTTCAGCGGACTCTGACATGAAGAAGATCCCCCTAGACCCTTCCGACCCCTCCAAGACTGCTCTAGTCGGGACCGGACTCGACCCCAAATAGGAAGACGCGCTCGTCACCTTCCTTCAGGCCAACAAAGATATCTTCGCATGGAAACTGTCCGACATGCCGGGCGTACCAAGGGAGGTGATCGAGCACGCCCTCAATGTCAAGACAGACGCCAAGCCAGTTAAGCAATGGCTACGATGCTTCGCACAGGACCGGAAAGATGCTATTCGGGAGGAGATAACCAAGCTCCTCGCAGCCGGGTTCATCAAAGAGATCTACCACTCGGACTAGCTGGCAAACCCAGGTCTGGTCCGGAAGAGAAAGGTCAATGGTGCATGTGTGTCGGCTACACCGATCTAAACAAGGCATGCCCTAAGGATCCATTCGGTCTACCGAGAATAGATCAGGTGGTGGTTTTAACTGCGGGGTGCGAACTTCTCAGCTTTCTCGACTTTTACTCGAGATACCACCAAATCAGCCTAAAAGAGGAGGGCTGCCTAAAGATGTCTTTCATCACGCCGTTTGGCGCATACTGGTACATCACTATGCCGTTCAGTTTGAAAAACGCTGGAGAATGTATCAACGGGCAATTCAGCGGTGTCTACACACTTAGATCGGGTGCAACATGGAGGCCTACGTCGATGACGTGGTGATCAAGACCAAGTCCAAAGAAGACCTCATCGCTGACCTGGAAGAAACCTTCCAAAATCTTTGAAGATTCAAGATGAAGTTGAATCCGAAAAAGTGCGCCTTCGGTGTGCCATTTGGCAAGCTACTCGGCTTCATCGTATCGCATCATGGCATCGAGGCCAACCCGGAGAAAGTCAATACAATCATGAACATGGCACCCCCGACTAGCCAGAAGGACGTCCAGAAGTTGACAGGCTGCATGGCGGCACTAAGCCGATTTATCTCCCGACTAGGCGAACAGGGCATGCCCTTTTTCAAGCTATTGAAGAAAGCAGACAATTTCCAATGGACTCCCAAAGCCCAGCAAGCCTTTGAAGACTTCAAGAAATTTCTCACATCACCACCTGTGTTGGCGTCACCTATGCCCCAAGAGCCATTAATGCTATATCTGGCGGCAACTACTCAGGTAGTCAGCACGGTGTTGGTGGTTGAGCGATCTGAACCAGGTCACATACAGAAGATACAACGGCCAGTCTACTTTGTCAACGAGGTCCTTGCCGACTCCAAAATAAGATATCCGCAGGTCCAAAAGCTGTTGTATGGCCTAGTCATCATTGTCTGGAAGTTGGTGCACTATTTCCAATCGCATCGTCACGGTGGTCACATTGTATCCACTCGGGGATGTCCTGCATAACCACGAGGCCACCAGCCGAATTGCTAAATGGGCGCTCGAGTTGATGGCGTTCAACATCACCTTTCAGCCATGGATAGCAATCAAAGCCCAAGCTCTAGCCGACTTCGTGGCCAAGTGGACTGAAGTTTAGATGCCTACATCAACAACGAAGCTAGAGTACTGGACAATGTACTTTAACGGTTCTCGAAGGATCGGCGGTGCTAGGGCCGGCGTCGTACTAACGTCCCCCACCAGCGAAAAACTCAAGTATGTTCTCCAGATCTACTTCCCGGCTTCCCATAATGTCACCGAGTACGAGGCACTGATCCACAGGCTCCGCATTGCTATATCACTCGGCATCCACCGACTGGTTGTCCGTGGAGATTCCCAACTCGTGGTCAACCAAGTTATGAAAGACTGGACATGTCTCGACGATACCGTGGCGGCGTACTGTCAGGAGGTCCGAAAGCTAGAAAACAAGTTCAACGGGCTGGAGATAACACATGTCCTACGACAATACAATGATGCTATAGATGAATTGGCAAACATGGGATCCAAGCGTGAAGTGGTCCCAACACGGATCTTTGTCGAGCAACTAATTGTCAATGTTTTACACCGGCAATAAATATATGGGGCTACTCGGCGGATGGAAACTTGATGGATTGCAAAGGAACACAGAGAGATTTTATACTGGTTCAAGCCCTCGATGTGAGGTAATACCCTACGTCCAGTTGTGGTGTTATTCCATTGAGAATTTGTGGTGGTGATTCTGATGAACCAACTCAACCTGCCCTCAGGGGGCGCCCTGCCTCCCCTTATATACTGGGGGATAGGGTTACAAGGTAGGAGTCCCAACCGGATTACGGCCAAGGGATCTCCTCTTAGAGATATAACGCACCCAACTAGGACTGTGTTTTTCTTATCATACAAGGCAAAGTCTGCCGAGTGTGGCTATATCCCTAATTACAAGGCTAGGCCCATTCTCTATCCGAGTGACTCATATGCTTGTCATGAGGTACCTGGGGCCCATGGCACCCACAGTAGCCCCTAAGACCTTCATAGTTGAGTCACAGCTGATGCCGAGTGCTCATCCTCCACGGTGAAGTCTTCCCGAGTGGATTGCTCCCGAGTACTCTATGTCCGAGTGTGTCTTCTTCCCGAGTCCTGCTTCATGTCAGTTGGCAGCAAGGCTATGAAGGGCTCCCTGTAGAAGTATAAATAGTGTGCGCCGAACAGGCGCACCTATTAGGTGTAGCCCCCGACTTTGTGCTTAATTGTGAAAACAATTAAACATAAAGTCAAAGATCTTTAACCTTGTAGTCTTTCCCGAGTAGTATACTACTGGTATATGAGACTCTTCGGTATCATGTCAACCGGAATAAACTTTATAGTCTTGCCAAGTAGGGAACTACTCGTATGTAGGACTCTTCGACTTCGTGTCAGTCGGAATGGGTATTTATAGTCCTGCCGAGTAGGATACTACTCATACATGGGACTCTTCAGCGTCATGTCAGCTAGAAAGAGGGGTTTATAGTCTTTCCCGAGTGGCGTCCCACCCAGAAGTCAGACTCCTCCGCGTCATGTTAGCGGGAATGTGAAATTTATAGTCTCTCTCAAGTAGTGCACTACTCGAAAGTTAGACTCCTCCGCATCATGTTAGCGGGAATAATGTTGCTCATGGCAACTGATGGCCACGCATGTAGGCCGAGTACCACTTTATGAAAATAAATCCACGGCGTGGTCAGGTGTACCCGAGAAAGATACCTGCATCCCCAATTTTAATGAAGACCAGCTTGTGATCCTTATAAGGATATATCCTCGAGACCTGGTGGATAAAACAGATACCCAAACATACATGTTTAGCAATAAGGCTCTCATGAAGCATATCTGTTTACCTCATCGGCTCCTGTTGGTAGCACCAGCGTTATAATTTCAACTCAGCCTGTGGGCGGCCCACATGGAGCATGCTACTGTAGGAACTCATATCTTGGTGGCTGCTACCAAATAAGACGGCCTAAGCCGACCTACCCAGCATAGCTCTATAGAAGTATCATCCATTGCATGTTAGGATGAGTTTTTTGGTGTCGGTAATTGCAATCAGCCAGAAGAATCCTTGTCTGCAAGCCTTTCCGACTTATGTTCTGGATGCAGCATTGTTGCCACAGGTGCCTGAGTAGGTATGTTGCAGAATCTGCTCGCCCTCCTCAGGTGTGACGCTGTACATGAGAACTCCGGATGCGCTTTGACGACATAGGTCTTCTCTGACTTCAGGAAAGCCAAGCAGGGTATCCGAACCTTGCATTAGCATAGGATTCGGCTAGCGACCCTCATGGGGCATACCCTACCCAACAGAGTTATAGCCAAGCTAGATACCCGAACCTTGCATTAGCATAGGATTCGGCTGGCGACCCTCATGGGGCGTACCTAACCTGACAGAGTTGTGACCAAATAAGGTATCCGATCCTAGCATTAGCATAGGATTCGGCTGGCGACCCTCATGGGGCGTACCCTACTTAGCCGAGTTGCGACCGAATAAGGTACCCGAACCTAGCGTTAACGTAGGATTCGGCTGGCGACCCTCATGGGGTGTACCTCACCCAGCCGAGTAGTATACAACCCCCAACTAGCGCCAGAGGTCGGTTGTCAGCTCACATGGAGCGTAGCCAGGGAAGATGACATCTCGACCGGCGTAAGTACTCGGTCAGTAGCCCTCATGGAGCATTACGAGTGTATTTTGGCAGACTTGTCTAGCCCCTAAGCATAGGAGATAGGCTCGCAGCCCTGAGTTCCTGTCACGCGTATCCGGAGCTGGCCCTGCGCTATAAAGATACTGGATGAGTAGCATCTGATGATGAAAACAATCACCCGAATAAAATGTATTTTACAATATATGTAAATACGTGTTCTTCCTCTTACTGATATTAATTTCTCCGAGTAGTTGACCCCTTACGTTTAAGCACTCTGCCCGACTAATCATAGCCCCCTAGCATCGGGAGTTGGCTCATGGCTCTTTCCTAGACACGCGTTTTGGGTGACTTGAGTTCATCTTTCATGGAGCAAAGTTTCATGGATCAGGATTTAAGCTACTCGAATACTTTTGCAATCATTTAAGAGAAAAAACAGAAAAAAGTACAGCTTGTACACCTATTAGGTGTAAGCGGCTGCAGCATTGACGAGGCCAAGTGAGGAAAGATTTATCAGAAAGCGACTTAGCTATTCGGTATTTGGGATTGGGGATGCCATCCTTGCATTTGGGCTTTTGAGCCCCCAAGCATGTCACTTGTTGTTCTGATAATCTTCAGTTGTTGAAGGTCGAAGACGGTTGTGATTGACTGCCATAATGAAGCCGTCTGACTTGCGTTTGCAACTCCCAGCTTTAGTCGGGACCGCATCGTCGGTGCCCTCCCGCTTCTTCTGTCAGGGTGCCTTCTTGTCATCGAGGGCCTCAGCAACAGCGTCGGCCGAGTTGGCGTACTTGTTCGCCATGTCAAATAAAGCCTTGACAGAGTTGGAAGGCTTCTGAGTGAATTTGGCGATGAACGAGGTGTTTTTGACTCCTTTTCGAAAGGCGGCGATGAAGACCTCGTCTTTGATCTTCGGGATTGAATTCTTCTTTTCAGAGAACCTCTTGATGAAGTCACGAAGAGACTCATTTTTCCTTTGATGCAACTGATATAAGTCGTACTCGGAAGATGGCCTCTTGTATGTTCCCTGGAAGTTGTCGATGAAGCGTTCCCGGAGTTCTCCCTAGGAGCCAATTGATTGCTTGGGAAGTCCTGTTAGCCATGTCCTCGCTGAGTTGGCTAAAGCGACTGGGAGGTAGTTAGCCATGACTTTGTGATTTCCTCCAGCTGCTCGGATCGCCAGAGTGTAAACTATGAGCCAGGACTCAGGGTTGGTCTTGCCGTCGTATTTTTTGATTCCTGTAGGCTTGAAACCCAATGGCCAGTCGACCTGTTGTAGCTCTTGGGTGAAGGCCGGTATGCCTTCATCGTCATGAGGGCTCCGACTCCGAATACGGCGGCAAAACCGCTCGTGGTGGAGGCTGAAGCACTTGTTCTCGTCTTCCAATTGGCGTCGCTCATCTTCCTCTCGTTGGCTACGGTGAGCGTTGATGTCCTGCAGAAGGTCATGCCGTAGTGGGTCTCGGAGATCCTGATTGTCCCGATGGTCGCTTCAACGTTGCCGGTTGTTGTTGGGGTTGCCAAGTGACGTTTGGCGTGACTCCGTGTGCTGCCGACTAGAGCCAGCCACTCGGCGTCGCTTTCAGGTGGATGAGACTGCCGCTGAGGAAGCCGACCGGTTGGTCGGTATGAGGGTATCGCCCGACTGTTGGTGCTGCTGACATGCTGCAGCGGTAAGCATGGCTTTTATCCTTGCGATCGTTGGGGTGGCCTGGTGATCAGGCCCGAACTAGAGTGTATCCAGTAGAGTTGCAGCGGCCACAATGTTCTGTTGAGGAGTAACGAAGACATCGTGGTTGCTGACTCGGGTTTGGAGGATTTGTTGCTGAGCGGTTCGCCCAGCCCTGCGTAGATCGTCATTGTGGGCGTGCAGGCGTCTTGCTTCTTCCTCCGGTTGTTCTCGCAGTCGGCAGGCCTCCTCCTCTTGTTGCTCCTCTTGTAGTCGGTGTGATTCCTAAGTAGGAGTTGAGCCTTTGGATGCCATGAAGATTTCTCGTGGCAGGGAGAAGCTTGTCTAACTGTTGTCCGACCTAGAGTCGGAATCCGACTGAGAGTCGTAGTCCGACTGAGAGTCGTAATCGGAATAGTTGATGAGGGTGATGATAACTCCAACCTCCCTAGATCTGATCTCGAGCGGCTCTAGGCCATATCCGAGTCGAACTCCAGGGGATCGAGTTTGCCACGTCGGATGTTGTTTGAAGATATCCGTGGCGTTGCCGAGTCTACACAGGAGATTGACGAGCTCCCCCTTCCTAGCCCAACCCCGGCCGACTCAAGGCCGAGTTCGAGTCGAACACCGAAGGGGAGGGTTGTCCCGAGACCCAGACCAGATGAAGATTGCCGCAGCATGTTGGTGACGGTTGCTGTGGTGTCGTGTGGGCCGACTGGCGCGGAGTCGGCTGGTTCCCTAGCAGATCGGATCGAGTCTGAGTCGGCCAAGGTGAGGTTGCCGAACATGTCGGCGACGAAGTCGAGGCTTCCGAATGAGATTGTATCTCTGGGGGAGAATTTGCCGCCGTCGACTCCGGTTGCTGGATCCATCAAGCTTGTAGATGTAGATCTCACCGAAGCCCCTACCTGGCGCGCCAACTGTCGATGTTTTACAACGGCAATAAATATATGGGGCTACTCGGCGGATGGAAACTTGATGGATTGCAAAGGAACATAGAGAGATTTTATACTAGTTCAAGCCCTCAATGTGAGGTAATACCCTACGTCCAGTTGTGGTGTTATTACTTTGAGGATTTGTGGTGGTGATTCTGATGAACCAACTCAACCTGCCCTCAAGGGGCGCCTAGCCTCCCCTTATATACTGGGGGACAGGGTTACAAGGTAGGAGTCCCAACCGGATTACGGCCAAGGGATCTCCTCTTAGAGATATAACGCACCCAACTAGGACTGTGTTTTTCTTATCGTGCAAGGCAAAGTCTGCCGAGTGTGGCTATATCCCTAATTACAAGGCTAGGCCCATCCTCTATCTGAGTGGCCCATATGCTTGTCATGAGGTACCCGAGGCCCATTGCACCCACACTAATGGAGCCGTCAGTCAGGAAGAAACCAGTGCCAGAGCAGTTGGGAGGCGAACCTACCCCAACAACAGACGAAGTACTGATCATAGCCGAAGATTGGTGGACTCCTGTTCTCAAATTCGTCCTGGACGATGAACTCCCAGAAGATCACAGCAAAGCCGAACAAATCAAACATCGAAGCAAATGTTTCCTAGTCATCGGAGAAGACCTGTACCGAAGAAGTGCATCCGGTGTCCTGATGCGCTACGTCACAACCGAGGAGGGCAAGCAGATCCTGCAATCGATCCACTCGGGCATATGTGGCAACCACGCCGCATCTAGGACGTTAGTCGGAAAGGCTTACCGGCAGGGATTTTTCTGGCCAACAGCAGTAACAGATGCTAAAGACATTGTTTGCACATGCGAGGGTTGTCAGTTCTATGCAAGACAAACAAATCTCCTAGCCCAAGAACTCCAAACAATACCAATCTCTTGGCCCTTTGCACTATGGGGGCTCGACATGGTGGGCCTTTCAAGAAAGCGCCAGGAGGGTTCACACACTTGTTCGTCGCAGTGGATAAATTCACCAAGTGGATTGAGGCAAAACCCGTTGCTACCATAACAGTGGCAAGAGCAAAGGACTTCATCATGAGTATACCGATTCGAGGTTCCTAACCGCATCATAACGGACAATGGTACTTAGTTCACGGGCAGCGTCTTTCAAGATTTCTGTGACAACTTCGGTATCAAGATCTATTATGCTTCTGTGGCACATCCGCAGAGCAATGGGCAGGGTGAGCATGCCAATGGCATGGTCTTACAAGGCATCAAGACAAGGATATTTGACTGACTACAACCATACGCGGGCTGGTGGGTACAAGAACTCCCATCCGTTCTCTGGACTCCTAGAACCATGGTTAGTCGGCAACAGGGCAATCCCCTTTCTTTCTAGTCTATGGTGCCGAGGCCGTGCTACCAACTGAGTTAGAGTTCGGCTCTCCGTGAGTTCGGGCGTACTCAGAAGACACATCCAACAATACCTGATTGGTCGAGCTAGATCAGTTGGAAGAAGCGACGGACATCGCAATAATCCAGTCGGCAAGGTATCTTCAAGGCCTACATCGTTATCATAGTTGCAATGTCCGTGGCTACGCCTTTTTGGTTGGGGATCTCGTCTTGAGAAAAATACAAACCACCAAAGACAGGCATAAACTATCCCCAATATGGGAAGGGCCGTTCATTATCGCAGAAGTTACACGGCCAGGCACCTACTGACTAAAGACTGAAGACGGTGCCCTCGTCAGCAACTCATGGAATATAGAACAGCTACGTCCTTTCTATACCTGAGTTTTATGCTTTCCCATGTGTACAATTTTCCTCTGACTCACTACGCCGCTTGTTCCAACCGAGTAGTGAGTCGGGGGCTGCATGTATTATATGTGCTTCGTCAATAATATACGAGCCTGTTTTGCTTAAGTTATGAAGTTTTTCAATGACTTTGTTATGTTTGCCCGAGTACAGCTTTCTGCGGTGAACGATTTTATTAAAGTTCCTATAGACTAACTCGGTGTAGACTATGTAGTCGGGTAAAACTAATGACAACTAAGTAAAAACTTAGAGTTTGGCGGCATTGCACATATATTTACACATGTCCTTACAAAAATTTAAATACACCGACTGCATGATGGATTGTTCTTACATACCCAGGTCTTGGGTGATCACCTCTGCAGTTGGCCTCGCCTGGGTTATCAACTCCAGCACCTCCTCAGGTGTCGTCTCCTCGGCAAATCCCTCCCCGATGGCTTCGAGATCTGCCCTAGGGTAGATTGACTTGGTCATCGCTAGGGTTTGGGCCACGCCGACAACGACACGCTCATCCGAGTACCTCTTTAGGACACTCAGGGCTTCGTTAAGGCGTGCCTACACCTGGGAGATCGTGTTGGAGCTGGTTCCCATGTAGTGAGGGTCCATTAAGTCAAGGAGCCTTTCACAGACTCGGCAAGGATCTCCCGTGACTCCTTGACAACTTTTATCTCCTCTGCAAAAGCTTGAAACTGGATTTGGGCATTGGCTCTAGCAGCTACCCAGGTTCATCGACAAGTAAACATGTTAGGCAAAACTACAGACAGATTACCTAAGGGATTGGTCAAGATCATTGTCAGAGTGGAGACTTACTTTCGTAGTCGGACTCCCATTTGGCTTTGGCCTTCTCCAGTTCAACCTTCTCTTTCTCGAGCTTGGCATTGGCCTTCCCCAAGTTGGCCTTGTCCTTCTTGAGCTCAGCTTTGGCCTTCTTGGCCTCCTTCAGCTTGGATTCTCCCTCTATTCGGGTCTTCACCTCAACTCCGAGGGTTGCACATCAGAATGGTCAAGAACCCGAGATTGCAGTTAGGACACAACTGGGCAGTCGGGAAACAACAAAGTTGGAGAAATATGCATGGGATTTAGTCGGGAAGACAAATACGGAAGACTTACTTCCGATCTTCTTGGCCAGAGCCTAGTTCTCATCCCTGAGCTGGTCAACGGCTCTCCTCAGCCAAGTTTCCCTCTCCTGGCTCAACCGCTCCAATTCAGCCTTCGAGGTCTGGAGCTGGCCTAATTGCTGGAGTTGGGGGACAAGTTGGGTTAGGACCTCGTTCATCCTCTCCGAGTGGTCTACAACTTTCTGCTCGAGAAAAACAAGCAAAGTAGAGTCAGTCAGCGAAACACCAGAGACAAAGGAAATCATCGGGGACTCAACATCGCAAGACTCGCTACATACCTGGACCCCCCGAGACGCGGCAATTGCGGCACGTAGAAGCACCTCGCGCTCCCTCTCCGCCGCCACTTCGTCATGTTCATAGCTCTTCGCAATCCCCTTGGGAGTCACCCAGTGGAAGGTTCTTGGGAACTTGCGGGGAGGAGCTTCAAGCCTAGGGAGGTTTGCTTCCTCTGAAGATGACGACGATACGGACGGTGACAAGGTCCTGGCCCCCGACTCAGCGGCTGCTGGGGCTTCAAGGGTCTGCTCGGGGGCTGGGGCAACGGCTTCCATGTCTACCCCTTGGCCAGCCGGTGTTAGCAGCCCTATAGTCGGGACAGCCTCAGTCTTCGCGACTGGGGTGGTCACCAGCTCGGCAGATGCGCTTGTTGGCGCTGGCTCAGCTGGAGTTGGCTCTACAATGGGGGCAACCGGCGTTGTCTCCTTCAGATCAATGTTGGCGTGCTTCCTGCACGATGAGACGAATATCAAAACACTGCTATGCTGAACAGGACTTCCAGAAGATCTAAAGTTGTTTACCTCTTGGATTTCTTAAACTTCCATTTGGGGGTTCCGGTTGTCGGCAGCGGAGGGCTGCTGGCTGTCGGGCTTGATGGCGTGGTAGTCGGCGGTGGCGTCTTCCTCTTAGCCGGCCTGGTTTCTAGAGCAACTGACTGGGGGGCTAGGGTACTCGGCGGCGCCATTCTTGGGCTCGATGTTGCTGAGCCTGACTACGCCAATCCCAGTTTGGGACTCGGTGGCCTAGGAGCTGTGCTATTGGTGTCTTTGATTTTCAGATTCCCAGCCACGGCACTCGACCTGATGATTTTCCTCTTGCCCTGGTCTTCAATAGGCTTCTCCCCCACTCTCTTGGAGTCGGGCTGGGCAGCAGAGGGACTTAACGGTCTCTTCTTTGACTTTACAGCCAATAAAGTCTAGGAGTCTTCATCGAATTCCTCACACAACTGCAAGCAGTTCAACGACATATGTCATACACTATAGGACAATCCAAGATATACACTTGCAAGCATTCATCACAGATGGATATCAAGTTAGGATTTCAGCGTTACCTTTGGGCAAGGCCTTTTCCTGCTGAAGGCTTTGGGGGTGCACTCTGCATCTTCAATCTCAACTACCCCACTGGTAAAATAGCTGACCAGGACGTCAGTCACCTTGTACTTGTCAGCCAGGTCCGGATATTCCTGGCTGGGATCATTTTTCCCTTTATACTCCCAGCCGAAGTGACTCATCAGCTTCAGCGGCCTAATATGGCAACACAAGAAACATCTGGCCACCCAAGGGCCGGTCAACCTAGAGTTCCTCAGCTTATCTAGCTTTTCAAGCAACTGAAACACCTGGCCCATCTCCTCGAAAGTTGGCATTGATGACCAATTGGACGAGACCATTGGAGACAAACCGGTGAATAGGGGCAGAGAAAGCTCAAGATCAGAACAATAAAACCACTCTTTGTGCCATCTGTCGATGTTTTAAACCGGCAATATAACTATAGGGCTACTCAGCAAGGGAAAACTCGATGGATTGCAAAGGAACACAAGGCGATTTTATACTGGTTCAGGCCCTCGATGAGAGGTAATACCCTACGTCCAGTTGTGGTGGTATTTGTGGGTGCCATAGGCCCCGGGTACCTCATGACAAGCATATGGGCCATTCGGATAGAGGATGGGCCTAGCCTTGTAATTAGAGATATAGATAGATTCGGCAGACTTTGCCTTGTATAGAAAGGAATATACAGTCCTAGTCGGGTGCGTTATATCTCTAAGAGGAGATCCCTTGGCCGTAATCCGGTTGGGACTCCTACCTTGTAACCCTGTCCCCCAGTATATAAGGGGAGGCAGGGCGCCCCATGAGGGCAGGTTGAGTTGGTTCACTAGAATCACCACCGCAAATCCTCAAAGGAATAACAACACAACTGGACGTAGGGTATTACCTCACATCAAGGGCCTGAACCAGTATAAAATCTCTGCGTGTTCCTTTGCAGTCCATCAAGTTTCCATCCGCCGAGTAGCCCCATATATTTATTGCCGGTGTAAAACATCGACAGTTGGCGCGCCAGGTAGGGGCTTCGGCGTGATCTACATCTACAAGCTCGATGGATCTAGCAACCAGAGTCGACGGCGGCAAACTCTCCCCCGGAGATACAATTGCATTCGGAAGTCTCGACTTCATCGCCGACCAGATCGGCAATCTAACCTTGGCCGACACGGACCCGATCCAACCGGCCGAGGAATCAGCCGACTCTGCGCCAGTCGGCCTACACGATGCTGCAGCAATCTTTCACGACATGCTGCGGCGATCTCCAATACGCCCGAGTCCAGGGATAACTCTTTCTTTCGGTGTTCGACTCGGACTCGGTTTTAAGCCGGCCGAGATCGGGCCAAAAAAGGAAGAGATCGTCAATTTCCCGTTCGGACTCGGCGACGCCACAAACATCTACAATCTACATCCGACGCGGCAAACCCGATCCTCTGGAGTCCGACTCGGATACGGCCCCGAGCCGTTCGAGATCGGATCTAGGGAGGTTGGAGTTGTAATCACCCCCATCGACTATTCCGACTATGACTCTCAGTCGGACTACGACTCCCAGTCGGATTCCGACTCTAAGTCGGACAGTAGTTCGGCAAGCTTCTCCCCGCCACGAGAAATCTTCATAGCATCCAAGGGCTCTACTCCTACTCAGGAATCACGCCGACTACGCGAGCAGCAAGAGGAGGAAACACGCCGACTGCGAGAGCAACAAGAGGAAGAAGCAAGACGCCGGCATGACGCCCTACGCAGGGCTGGGCGGATTGCTCAGCAACAAATCCTCCAAACCCGAGTCAGCGACCACGACGTCTTCATTACTCTCAACAGAACATCGTGGCCGCTGCGACTCTACTGGATACACTCCAGTTCGGGCCTGATCACCAGGCCACCCCGACGATCGCAAGGATAAAAGCCATGCTTACCGCTGCTGCATGTCAGCAGCACCAACAGTCAGGTGATACCCTCATATCGACCAACCGGTCGACATCCCCAACGGTAGTCTCATCTACCTCAAAGCGACGCCGAGCGGCTGGCTCCAGTCAGCCGCATACGGAGGCACGTCAGGCGTCACTAGGCAACCCCAACGACAACCGGCGACGTCAAAGCAACCGTCGGGATGATCAGGACCTCCGAGACCGACTACGACGTGACCTTCGACAAGACAACATTGCTCGGTGCCGTGAACGAGAAAAAGATGAGCAACGCCAACTGGAAGACAAGAACAAGCGTTTCGGCCTCCACCACGAGCGGTATCGTCGCCGTATTCGAAGTCGGAGCCCTCATGAAGACGAAGGCATACCAGCTTTCACCCACGAGCTCTAGGACATCGACTGGCCGTCGGGTTTCAAGCCTACAGGCATCGAAAAATACAACGGCAAGACCAATCCTGAGTCCTGGCTCACGGTCTACACCCTGGCGATCCGAGCAGCTGGAGGAAATCACAAAGTCATGGCTAACTACCTCCTAGTCGCTTTAGCTGACTCAACGAGGACATGGCTAACAGGACTTCCCAGGCAATCCATAGGCTCCTAGGGAGAACTCTGGGAACGCTTCATCACCAAATTCCAGGGAACATACGAGAGGCCATCTTCCGAGTACAACTTATATCAGTTGCATCAAAGGAAGAACGAGTCTCTTCGTGACTTCATCAAGAGGTTCTCTGAGAAGAAGAATTCTATCCCAATGATCAAGGACGAGGTCGTCATCAACGCCTTTCGAAAAGGAGTCAAAGACACCTCGTTCATCGACAAATTCACTCGGAAGCCTCCCAACTCTGTCAAGGCTTTATTCGACATGGTGAACAAGTACGTCGACTCGGCTGACGCTGTGGCTGAGGCCCTCGATGACAAGAAGGCATCCTGACAAAAGAAGCGGGAGGGCACCAACGACGTGGTCCCGACTAAAGTCGGGAGTCGCAAACACAAGTCGGACGGCTTCATTGTGACAATCGATCACAACCGTCTTTGACTTTCAACAACTGAAGATTATCAGGACAACAAGCGACAAGCTTGGGGCCTCAAAAGCCCAAATGCAAGGATGGTATCCCCACTCCCAAATACCGAACAGCTAAGTCGCTTCCTGATAAATATTCCTTCACCCGGCTTTACCAATGCCGCAGCCGCTTACACCTAATAGGTGTACAAGCTGCACTTTTTTCTGTTTTTTCTCTTAGATGATTGCAAAAGTATTCGAGTAGCATAAATCCTGATCCGTGAAACTTTGCTCCATGAAAGACGAACTCAAGTCACCCAAAACGCGTGTCTAGGAAAGAGCCATGAGCCAACTCCCGACGCTAGGGGGCTATGATTAGTCGGGTAGAGTGCTTAAACGTAAGGGGTCAACTACTCGGAGAAATTAATATCAGTAAGAGGAAGAACACGTATTTACATATATTGTAAAATACATTTTATTCGGGTGATTGTTTTCATCATCAGATGCTACTCATCCGGTATCTTTATAGCGCAGGGCCAGCTCCGGATACGCGTGACAGGAACTCAAGGCTGCGAGCCTATCTCCTATGCTCAGGGGCTGCACAAGTCTGCCAAAATACACTCGGGATGCTCCACGAGGGCTACTGACCGAGTACTTGCACCAGTCGGGATGTCATCTTCCCCGGCTACGCTCCATGCGAGCTGATAATCGACCTCCGGCACCAGTCGGGGCTGTGTACTACTCGGCTAAGTAGGGTACGCCCCATGAGGGTCGCCAGCCGATTCCTACGCTAATGCTAGGTTCGGGTGCCTTATTTGGTCACAACTCTGTCAGGTTAGGTACGCCCCATGAGGGTCGCCAGCCGAATCCTATACTAATGCAAGGTTCAGGTACCTAGCTTGGCTATAACTCTGTTGGGTACGGTATGCCCCATGAGGGTCGCCAGCCAAATCCTATGCTAATGCAAGGTTCGGGTACCCTACTCGGCTCTCCTGAAGTCAGAGAAGATTTACATTGTCAAAGCGCATCCGGAGTTCTCATGTACAGCGTCACACCTGAGGAGGGCAAGCAGATCCTACAACATACCTACTCAGGCTTATGTGGCAACCAGGTTGCATCCAGAACGTAAGTCGGAAAGGCTTGCAAATAAGGATTTCTCTGGCTGATTGCGGTTACCGACACCAAAAAACTCATCCTGACATGCGATGGATGATACTTCTATAGAGCTATGCTGGGTAGGTCGGCTCAGGCCAGCTTATTTGGTAGCAACCACCAAGATATGAGTTCCTACAGTAGCATGCTCCATGTGGGCCGCCCGCAGGCTGAGTTGAAATTATAGCGTTGGTGCTACCAACAGGAGCTGATGAGGTAAACAGATATGCTTCATGAGAGCCTTATTGCTAAACATATATGTTTGGGTATCTGTTTTATCCACCAGGTCTCGAGGATATATCCTTACATGGATCACAAGCTGGTCTTCATTAAAATTGGGGACGCAGGTATCTTTCTCGAGTACACCTGACCATGCCGTGGATTTATTTTCATAAATTGGTACTCGGCCTACATGCGTGGCCATTAGTTGCCATGAGCAACATTATTCCAGCTGATATGACGCTGAGGAGTCTAACTTTCGAGTAGTGCACTACTCGGGAGAGACTATAAATTTCTCATTCCTACTGACATGATGCGGAGGAGTCTAACTTCTGGGTGGGACGCCACTCGGGAAAGACTATAAACCCCTCTTTCTAGCTGACATGACGCTGAAGAGTCCCATATACGAGTAGCATCCTACTCGGCAAGACTATAAACACACATTCTGACTGACACGAAGTCGAAGAGTCCTACATACGAGTAGTTCCCTACTCGGCAAGACTATAAAGTTTATTCCGGTTGACATGATACTGAAGAGTCTCATATACCAGTAGTATACTACTCAGGAAAGACTATCAGGTTAAAGATCTTTGACTTTATGTTTAATTGTCTTCACAATTAAGCACAAAGTCAGGGGCTACACCTAATAGGTGCGCCTATTCAGCGCACACTATTCATACTTCTACATGGAGCCCTTCATAGCCTCGCTACCAGCTGACATGAAGTAGGACCCGGGAGAAGAAGCACTCGAACAAAAGAGTACTCGGGAGCAATGCACTCAAGAAGACTTCACTGTGGAGGATGAGCACTCGGCATCAGCTGTGACTCAACCATGAAGGTCTCAGGGGCTACTGTGGGTGCCATAGGCCCCGGGTACCTCATGACAAGCATATGGGCCATTCGGATAGAGGATGGGCCTAGCCTTGTAATTAGAGATATAGCTAGATTCGGCAGACTTTGCCTTGTATAGAAAGGAATATACAGTCCTAGTTGGGTGCGTTATATCTCTAAGAGGAGATCCCTTGGCCGTAATCCGGTTGGGACTCCTACCTTGTAACCCTGTCCCCCAGTATATAAGGGGAGGTAGGGCGCCCCATGAGGGTAGGTTGAGTTGGTTCACTAGAATCACCACCGCAAATCCTCAAAGGAATAACAACACAACTGGACGTAGGGTATTACCTCACATCGAGGGCCCGAACCAGTATAAAATCTTTGCGTGTTCCTTTGCAATCCATCAAGTTTCCATCCGCCGAGTAGCCCCATATATTTATTGCCGGTGTAAAACATCGACAGTATTCCTTTGAGGATATGTGCAGATCAATGATCTTGTGTGTTGTTCTCTGCCCTCAGGGGACGCCCTGCCTCCCCTTATATACTGGGGGGTAGGGGTACAAGGTAGGAATCCTAGCCGGATACGGCCAAGAGATTTCCTTCTTAGAGATACATCTTACCTAGCTAAGATTGTATATTCCTTTTTATACAAGGCATAATCTACCGGGTGCTACTATATCTCTAACTACAAGACTCGGCCCATCCTCTATCCGAGTGGCCCATATGCTTGTGATGAGGTACCCGGGGCCCATGGCCTCCACAGTAGCCCCTGAGACCTTCATAGTTGAGTCACAGCTGATGCCGAGTGCTTGTCCTCCATGGTGAAGATTGCCCGAGTGCATTGCTCCCGAGTACTCCTTGTCTGAGTGCTTCTTTTTCCCGAGTCTTGCTACATGTTAACTGGCAACGAGGCTATGAAGGGCTTCATGTTGGTGTATGAATAGTGTGCACCGAATAGGCGCACCTATTAGGTGTAGCCCCCGACTTTGTGCTTAATTGTGAAGACAATTAAACATAAAGTCAAAGATCTTTAACCTTGCAGTTTTTCCCGAGTAGATTACTACTAGTATATGAGACTCTTCGGTATCATGTCAACCGGAATATGATTTATAGTCTTGCCGAGTAGCATGCCACTCGTATATGGGACTCTTTAGCTTCATGTCAGTTGGAAAAAGGGGTTTATTGTCTTTCCCGAGTGGCGTCCCACTCGGAAGTTAGACTCCTCAGCGTCATGTCAGCTAGAAAGAAGGTTTATAGTCTCTTCCGAGTAGTGCACTACTCGAAAGTTAGACTCTTTAGCATCATGTCGGCTGGAATAATGTTGCTCATGGCAACTAGTGGCCAAGCATGTAGGCCGAGTACCACTTTTATGAAAATAAATTCATTACGTGGTCAGGTGTACTCGAGAAAGATACTTGCATCCCCAATTTTAATGAAGACCAGCTTGTGATCCTTATAAGAATATATCCTCGAGACTTGGTGGATAAAACAGATACCCAAACATATATGTTTAGCAATTAGGCCTTCATGAAGCATACCTGTTTACCTCATCGGTTCCTGTTGATAGCACCAGCACTGCGATTTTAACACAGCCCGCAAGCGGCCCATTATGAGCGTGCTACTGTAGAAACTCATATCTTGGTGGCCCAGCTTCAACTGTGTAGGCCCAAGCCCATTTAGTTGGCACAGGTTGTATAAAGGCTGAGGGAGAGAGAAAAGATTTCTCTATCTTCCCCACGTGACCAATCGTTTCGTCTGCCCAGCTCCGCATTGAAATTTTGCCTCCCGCTTTGCTAGGGTTCACTGCTGCTTGCTATTCCCCACTAGAACACGGGCGATTCCAATCCTTCTTGTCAATTCCAAGCCCCCAATCTCATTTCCCCTAAATTTCTCCGCCCCAACTGTGGAGGCCATGGGCCCCGGGTACCTCATTACTAGTATATGGGCCACTCGGATAGAGGATGGGCCGAACCATGTAATTAGAGATAAGATAGCATCCAGCAGGCTTTGCCTTGTATAATAAGGAAATATAGTCTTAGTCGGATAGGACTCTATCTCTAAGAAGGAAATCCCTTGGCCGTATCCGGCTGGGATCCTTATGATGTACCCCAGTCCCCTAGTATATAAAGGGAGGCAGGGCGCCCCTCAGGGCAAGAACAACAAGAACAACAAGAACAACAAGATCATCGATCATCATACACCTCAGAGGAATAACACCTCAACTGGACGTAGGGTATTACCTCACCTTCAGGGCCTGAACCAGTATAATTCTCCTATGTTCCTCTGCAGTCCATCGAATTCACCCTCGCCGAGTAGCCCCATAGTATTATTGCCGGTGCAAAGCATCGACAGTTGGCGCGCCAGGTAGGGGCTCCGGCGAATTCCTCATTAGAAGATTCGATGGATTCGATCAGCGGAGTCAACAGCAACAAGTTCTCCCCCAGAGATGCAATTACCTTCGGGAGCTTAGATTTCTTCGCCGATCAACTTGGCAATCTCACCTTGGCTGAGGCAGATCCAATCTTGCCGGCCGAGGAACTAGCCGACGTAGCGCCAGTCGGCCCATCGGACACCGCCGTCTCCTTTAGCGACTTTCTGCAGCAGTCCTTCACATCGCCGAGCATCGGGACAACCCTTTCCTTTGGAGTCCGACTCGCGCTAGGCCTTGAGCCTGTCCTTGGGCCGAGAAGGAGAGAAGTCGTCAATCTCCCTCACAGCTCTGGCGACGCTGCGCACCCATATCCCGTGCAGCAGACCCGATCTCCAGCAATTCAGTTTGGACACGGCCAAGCGCCGTTTCAGATTGGATCTAGAGAGGTCGGAGTCGTTCTCACTCCGATAAACTACTCGGAGTCCGACACCAAGTCAGATAGTGGTTCGAGCGCCAGTTCGGACTCTACATTGGCAAGCTTCCTCCTTCCCCGCGAGATCTTCATGGCTTCAATGCCACCATCTAAAGTACGCCGACTACAAGAAGAGCAACAGGAGGAGGCGCGCCGACTACAACAAGAGGAGGCCAATCGTGTGGCCCGCAATGAAGAGCTATGCCTGGCTGGGCGAGTCACTCAGCAGCAGATCCTCCAAACCAAAGTCGGCGACCACGACATCTTCGTCACGCCACAACAGAACGTCGTGGCCACCGCAACCTTGCTAGATACACTCCAACTCGAACCTGATCACCAGGCCACCCCAACTATCGCCAAGATCAAGGCGATGATCATAGCTGCCGCCTATCAACAGCAACAGCAGTCGGGCGACACAATTATACCGACCAACCGGTCGGGTTCCCCGGCGGTAGGCTCATCTGCATCAACTCGGCGCCGGGTAGCCGGCTCCAGTCGGCAACGCGAGGCATCTAGGCAAACCATGCTCGGCAATACTAATAACAACAACTGGCGCCGTCACCAGTATGATCGCCGGCCTAATCAAGACCTCTGGGAACGCCTACCACACGACCTTCGCCATACTATCAGTGCCCGGCGCCGCGAACGACAAGAAGATGAGCGATGCTGACTGGAAGACGAACACGAGCGCTTTGGCCTCCGTCACGAGTGGTTTAACCGCCGTGGTCGAAGCCCGAGCCCCCGCGAAGATGAAGGCATCCTAGCCTTCACTCGGGAGCTACAGGACGTACATTGGCCGACTGGCCTCAAGCCCACGGGGATTGAAAAGTATGACGGCAAGACAAATCCCGAGTCCTGGCTCACCGTATACGTCCTAGCAGTTCGAGCTACTGGGGGCGACAATAAAGTCATGGCTAACTACCTCCCGGTCGTGCTAGCCGACTCGACGAGGACATGGCTGACAGGCCTCCCTAAGCGGTCGATCGGTTCTTGGGGAGAACTCATGGAGCGGTTTATCGCTAATTTCCAGGGGACCTACGAGAGACCGGCTTCGGAGCATGACATGATCTTTATGAACTCCACCAGAAGAAAAACGAGTCTCTGCGCGAATTCATCAAAAGGTTTTCCGAGAAGCGCAACCAGATTCCAACTGTCAAAGACGAGGCCGTCATCGCCGCCTTTCGCAAGGGGGTAAAAGACGCCCCGCTTATTGCAAAGTTCACTCGGAAGCCACCATCCACAGTCCAGGCACTCTTCGACATGGCCAATAAATACGCCGACTCGGCCGAAGCGGTCGCCAAGGCCCTCGACAAGAAGAAGGAGCCCCGACAGAAAGAACAGAAGGCGAAAGCCGACAACGAGCCGTCTCAGAACAAGTCCGGCAGCCGTAAGCGGAAGTCGGACAATGAGGTGGCCAACATGGAGCGTAGCCGGCCGTAGCCCCAGCGGAACAACGACTACCAGAAAGTCATGAGCGGGCCATGGCCCTTTCACCCCAAGGGAAAGCACGCGGCCAAAGACTACTATATGCTCAAGAAGTTTGCCTCCGAGCAGACTTCATCGTCTGGCGCCGAAAAGGACAAAGACAAGCCAGACTTGGGTCCGGCTGATGATTTCCAAGATCCTCAAGCCGAGCTCAACCATATCTTCGGGGGGCCACTCGCGTACGAGTCCAAGCGCAAACAGAAGCTTTCAGCGCGCGACATCAACACGGTCTCCACGGCCGACACCCCCCAATACCTGCGCTGGTCAGAGATGGCCATCACCTTCAATCACGCAGATCACCCAGATCGGGTTTCCCACCCAGGACGCTATCCACTCGTCCTAGACCCAGTCGTCAGAAACATCAGGCTGAAGAAAACCCTCATCGACGGAGGCAGCGCGCTTAATATCCTGTTCGCCAAGACTTTGGACGAGATGAAAATTCCTCGTTCAGAACTATAGCCGAGCACTGTGCCCTTCCACGGGATAATTCCTGGCCTGTCATCAACTCCACTCGGGCAGATAACGTTGCCAGTAACCTTCGGCACGAGGGATAATTTCCGCACAGAAAATGTCTGCTTCAAGGTCGCCGACTTCGAGACTGCGTACCACGCGATACTCGGACGACTGGCACTCGCCAAATTTATGGCGATACCGCACTATACCTACATGGTGCTGAAGATGCCTAGGCCAGCAGGAGTTCTCTCCCTCCGCAGCGACGTCAAGCAAGCCTTCACCTGCGACAAGGAGAGCTATGAACTGGCTCAATCACAAGAGGCGGCAGTCGGGCGCGATAGCATTCGGCAAGCCGTCACAACAGAAGTCGAGCAAGATCAAGTTCCGACGAAAAAAGCAGCGAAGTTGGGAATTTCAGCGGACTATGACACAAAGAAGATCCCCCTGGACCCTTCCGACCCCTCGAAGACTGTTCTAGTCGGGACCAGACTCGACCCCAAATAGGAAGACGCGCTCGTCACCTTCCTCCAAGCCAACAAGGATATCTTCATGTGGAAACCGTCCGACATGCCGGGCGTACCAAGGAAGGTGATTGAGCATGCCCTAAATGTGAAGACAGACGCCAAGCCAGTCAAGCAACGGCTGCGGCGCTTCGCTCAAGACCGCAAAGATGCTATCCGGGAAGAAATTACCAAGCTCCTCACAGCCGGGTTTATCAAGGAGGTCTACCACCCCGACTGGCTGGCAAACCCAGTTTTGGTCCGGAAGAAAAACGGTAAATGGCGCATGTGCGTCGACTACACCGACCTCAACAAAGTGTGCCCCAAGGACCCATTTGGTCTTCCCCGGATAGATCAGGTGGTTGATTCCACGGCAAGGTGCGACCTACTCAGCTTTCTCGACTGCTACTCGGGATACCATCAAATCAGCCTGAGTGGATAACGTCCTAGGTGTGAAACCCGATCTGGGTGATCTACACGAGTAAACGTGATGGACATCTCTGACCAACGCAAGTATTGGGGGGTGTTTGTGTAGAGATTGTGTTAACGTCACGCGCTATTAGCTTCTGCTTGCGCTTGGACTCGTATGCAGATGGCCCTCCGAAGATATAGTTTAACTCGGCCTGGGGATCTTGGAAATCATCGGCTGGGTCCTGATCTGGCTTGTCTTTGCTTTTGTCGGCGCCAGACGTTGAAGCCTGCTCGGATGCAAACTTCTTGAGCATGAAGCAGTCTTTGGCCGCGTGCTTGCCCTTGGGGTGGAAGGGGCATGGCCCGTTCATGACCTTCTGGTAGTCGTTATTCCATTGGGGCCGCGACCGGGTACGCTCCAAGTTGGCCACCTTGTTGTTCGACTTCCGCTTGCAGTTGCCGGACTTGTTTTGGGATGGCTCGTTGTCGGCTTTCGCCTTTTGTTCTTTCTGTCAGGACTCCTTCTTCTCGTCGAGGGCCTCTGCGACCGCTTCAGCCGAGTCGGCGTACTTGTTCGCCATGTCGAAAAGAGCCCGGACAGAGGATGGTGGCTTCCTAGTAAACTTTGTGATGAACGGGGCGTCCTTTACTCCCTTGTGGAAGCCGACGATGACGGCCTCGTCCTTGATCATTGGTATCTTGTTGTGCTTCTCGGAGAACCTCTTGATAAATTCTCGTAGAAACTCATTCTTCTTCTGGTGGAGCTAATATAGATCATGTTCTGAAGATGGCCTCTCGTAGGTCCCTTGGAAGTTAGCGATAAACTGCTCCCCGAGTTCTCCCCAGGAACCGATCGACTGCCTTGGGAGCCCTGTTAGCCATGTCCTTGCCGAGTCGGCTAACGTGACTGGGAGGTAGTTAGCCATGGCTTTGTGGTCACCACCAGCAGCTCGGATTGCCAGGGTGTATACTGTGAGCTAGGACTCGGGGTTGGTTTTGCCATCATATTTCTCGATCCCCATGGGCTTGAAGCCCGATGACCAGTCGACGTCCTAGAGCTCGTGAGTGAAAGCCAGAACGCCTTTGTCTTCGTGAGGGCTCTGGCTCCTATTGCGGCGGTTATACCGCTCGTGATTGAGGCCGAAGCGTTCGTAGTCGTCCTCCTGTCGGCGACGCTCATCTTCTTCGCGTTCATGGCGCCGAGCATTAATGGTGTGTCAGAGGTCATGTTGTAGCCAAACTCAGAGATCTTGGTTAGGCTGGCGGTCGTACTGGTGACGCCGCCGGTTGTTGTTGTTGGTGTCACTGAGTGACGTTTGGCACGATTCCTCATGTGGCCGACTAGAGCCAGCCGCCCGGCGTCGTGCTGATGTAGATGAGCCTGCTGCCGGAGAACCTGACCTATTGGTCGGCACAATTGTGTCGCTCGACTGCTGTTGCTACTGACAGGCAGCAGCTGTGATCATCGCCTTAATCTTGGTGATAGTCGGGGTGGCCTGGTGATCAGGCCCAAGCTGGAGCGTATCCAGCAGAGTTGCGGCTGCCACGTCGTTTTGTTGTGGCGTGACGAAGATGTCGTGATTGCCGACTTTGGTCTAGAGAATCTATTGCTGGGTGGCTCGCCCAGCCTTGCGTAGCCCGTCGTTGTGAGCCTCACGATTAGCTTCCTCCTGTTGTCGTAGTCAGCGCGCCTCCTCCTGCTGCTCTTCTTGTAGTCGGTGTACCTCGGGTGGTGGTGTTGTTGAAGCCATGAAAATCTCGCGGGGCAGGAGAAAACTTGCCAGACTGGAGTCCGAACTAGCACTCGAACTGTTGTCCGACTTGGAGTCAGAATCCAAGTAATTTATCGGAGTAAGAACAACTCCGACCTCCCTAGATCCAATCTGTAATTACTCTGAGCTGTATCCAAACTGAACCGTGGGGGATCGGGTCTGCCGCATGAAGTGTAGACCTACGACGTTGCCAAGCTCATGTGGGAGATTGATGCTCTCCCCCCTTCCTAGCCCGACCCGGGCTGGCTCAAGGCCTAGCGCGAGTCGGACGCCGAAAGAGAGTTGTCGCGAGGCTCGGTGAAGTGAAAGATTGCCACAGTAGATCGATGAAGGTTACTGCAGCGTCTTGCGGGCCGACTGGCACGGAGTCGGCTGGCTCCTTGGCCGGTTGGATTGGATCTGCTTCGGCCAAGGTGAGGTTGCCGATCTAGTCGGCGATGAAGTCGAGGCTACTGAAGGTTATCATGTCTCTAGGGGAGAACTTGTCGCCGTCGAATCTGGTTGCTGGATCCATCGAGCTTGTAGATGTGAAACTCGCCGGAGCCCCTACCTGGCGCGCCAACTGTCGATGTTTTACACCGGCAATATAACTATAGGGCTACTCGGCAAGGGAAAACTCGGTGGATTGCAAAGGAACATAAGGCGATTTTATACTAGTTCAGACCCTTGATGAGAGGTAATACCCTACGTCCAGTTGTGGTGGTATTCCTTTGAGGATATGTGCAGATCAATGATCTTGTGTGTTGTTCTCTGCACTCAGGGGGCGCCCTACCTCCCCTTATATACTGGGGGGCAGGGATACAAGGTAGGAATCCCAGCCAGATACAGTCAAGGGATTTCCTTCTTAGAGATACATCTTACCCGGCTAAGATTGTATATTCCTTTTTATACAAGGCATAATCTACCGAGTGCTACTATATCTCTAACTACAAGACTCGGCCCATCCTCTATCCGAGTGGCCCATATGCTTGTGATGAGGTACCCGGGGCCCATGGCCTCCACACTATCCTTTGAGGGAGGTTTTCAAGGGGAGACGGAGATAGATTTTCTTCATCTCACTCCTAAGCTGTAGACCAGCCCCCCTATCACCTGGACATTGTTTTTTGAGGGCTGGGGTTTCATGTGGAACAGGTACCTAAACAAATTGAAATGGGGTCCACACCCAGAAAGCACTCACAAAGAGTCACGAAGATTGAGATTTGCAAGATGGAGTTGGGATTCAGATTCACCAACTCTAGCCCATAGAAAGAAAGAAGCTGGCGCAACAAGTCCGAAGAAGGAAGAGAGAGCCCTCGGTCAAAGAAAGAGGCAAAGACAACGGTCTCACCAGATTGGGGCACTGGGATCGATTCCCCCTCAGCCGGACGCCAATAGATAATTTCTTGGTTTTGCAATCTTAGCTGCTTCTCCAGAAGCTTCAGCTTAGCCGACCCGCAATCCGAAGTCGGCCAAGTCTAGTTGATCACCTCCGGGATCTTCGATGCTCTCGGCATGGCTGGGGGCGAGGAGATTTGGGGAAAAGGCTATTGGAGGCTTGGAATGGTCGAGGAGGACGCCTGAGTTTCAATGGGGAAGAGCAAGCAATGGTGAACCCTAGTGAGGCGGGAGGCGAAATTTCGGCGCGGAAGCTAGAAGACGAAACGATTGGTGGATTGGAGAAGATGAGGGAATCTTTTCTCTCTCTCTCCCCGCCTTTTATAGAGCCTGTACCGATTCGTGGGCTTGGGCTTACAAAGTCGGTACTGGGTGACCAAGATATGAGTTTCTACAGTACCACGCTCAATATGGGCTGCTCACTGGCTGTGTTAACATCACGGTGCTGGTGCTACCAACAGGAACCGATGAGGTAATCAGATATGCTTCATGAAGGCCTAATTGCTGAACACATGTGTTCAGATATCTGTATTATTCACCAGGTATTGAGGATATATCCTTATAAGGATCACAAGCTGGTCTTCATTAAAAATGGGGATGCAGGTATCTCTCAAGTACACCTGACCACATAATGGATTAAATTTCATAAAGTGGTACTTAGCTTACATGCTTAGCCAACATTTGCCATGAGCAAATATTCTTTCAGCCGACATGATGATGAAGAGTCTAACTTCCGAGTAGAGCACTACTCGGGAAAGACTATAAATATTTCTTCCAGCTGACATGAAGCTGAGGAGTCTAACTTCGGAGCGGGACGCCACTCGGAAAGACTATAAATATTTCTTCCAGTTGACATGAAACTGAAGAGTCTCATATACGAGTGGCATGCTACTCGGCAAAGACTATAAATTATTTCGGGTTGACATGATACCGAAGATTCTCATATACCAGTAGTATACTACTCGGGAAAGACTACAAGGTTAAAGATCTTTGACTTTATGTTTAATTGTTTTCACAATTAAGCACAAAGTCGGGGGCTACACCTAATAGGTGCGCCTATTCAGCGCACACTATTCATACTTCTACATGGAGCCCTTTATAGCCTCGCTACCAGCTGACATGAAGCAAGACTCGGGAAGAAGAAGCACTCGGACAAAGAGTACTCGGGAGCAATGCACTCGAGCAATCTTCACCATGGAGGATGAGCACTAAGCATCAACTGTGACTCAACTATGAAGGTCTCAGGGGCTGCTGTGGAGGCCATGGGCCCTAGGTACCTCATGACAAGCATATGGGCCACTCGGATAGAGGATGGGCCTAGTCTTGTAATTAGAGATATGATAGAACCCGGCAGACTTTACCTTGTACGATAAGGAATATACAGTCCTAGTCAGGTAGATTATATCTCTAAGAGGAGATCCCTTGGCTGGAATCTGGCTAGGACTCCTACCTTGTATCCCTGTCCCGCAGTATATAAGGAGAGGCAGGGCGCCCCCTGAGGGCATAAGCTCATAGATGTGAACATACATCCTCAAAGGAATACACCACAACTGGACGTAGGGTATTACCTCACATCGAGGGCATGAACCAGTATAAACCTCCCGTGTTCCTTTGCAATCCACCGAGTTTTGATCTGACGAGTAGCCCTATATTCATATTGCCGGTGTAAAACATCGACATGTGGGGATTCTCAACTTGTGGTGAACCAAGTCATGAAAGACTAGACATGTCTCGACAACACTATGGCGGCGTACTATCAGGAGGTTAGAAAGCTGGAAAACAAGTTCGACAGGCTGGAGATAACTCACGTATTACGATAATACAATGATGCTACAGACGAATTAGCTAACATGGGATCCAAAAGAGAAGTGGTCCTGACTGGGATCTTTGTTGAGCAACTACTGGAGCCATCAGTCAAGAAGAAACTAGTGCCAAAACAGTCGAGGGATGAACCTACCCTGGCAACAGATGAAGTACTAATCATATCTCAAGATTGGTGGACTCCAGTTCTCAAATTACTCTTGGATGATGAACTCCCAGAAGATCGCTGCGAAGCCGAACGAATCAAACGTTGAAGCAAATGCTTCCTAGTAGTCGGAGAAGACCTGTACAGAAGGAGTGCATCTAGAGTCCTCATGCGCTATGTCACACCTGAGGAGGGCAAGTAGATTCTGCAATCAATCCACTCGGGCATTTGTGGCAACCATGCCGCATCCAAGACGTCAGTCGAAAAGGCTTACAAGTAAGGATTTTTCTAGCCAACAGCAGAAACAGATGCTAAAGACATAGTTCGCGCATGCGAGGGTTGTCAATTCTATGCAAGACAAACAAACCTTCTAGCCCAAGAACTTCAAACCATCCCAATCTCTTGGCCCTTTGTAGTCTGGGGGCTCGACATGGTCAAGCCTTTCAAGAAAGTGCCAGGAGGTTTCACACACTTGTTCATCGCAGTGGATAAATTCACAAAGTGGGTTGAGGCAAAACCCGTTGCTACCATAACAGCGGCATGAGAAAAGGACTTCATTATGAGTATACTATACTGATTCGGGGTTCCTAACCGCATCATCACGGACAACGGTACTCAGTTCACGGGTGACGTATTTCAAGATTTCTGTGATGACTTTTGCATCAAGATCTGTTATGCTTCTGTGGCACACCCACGAAGCAATGGGCAGGTTGAGCATGCCAATGGCATGCTCTTAAAAGGTATCAAGGCTAGGATATTCAACCGACTACAACCATATGCAGGGTGGTGGGTACAAGAACTCCCATCTGTTCTCTAGTCTCTAAGAACTACGGTTAGTCGGGCAACAGGGCAATCCCCTTTCTTTCTGGTCTATGGTGCTGAGGCCATGTTACTAACCGAGTTAGAGTTTGGCTCTCCGTGAGTTCGGGCCTACTCAGAAGTTCCATCCAACCAAAACCGACTTGTTCAACTCGATCAGTTGGAGGAAGCTAGGGACATCACAATCATCTAGTCGGCAAGGTATCTTCAAGGCCTGCGTCGTTATCACAGTCGAAATGTCCGTGGCCACGCCTTTTTGGTCAGGGATCTCGTCTTGAGAAAAATACAAACCATCAAAGACAAGCATAAACTATCCCCCTTGTGTGAAGGGCCGTTCATTATCACAGAGGTGACTCGGCCAGGCACCTACTGACTGAAGACTGAAGACGGTGCCCTAGTCAGCAACTCATGGAATATAGAACAGCTACGTCCTTTCTATACCTAAGTTTTGTACTTTCTCACATACATATGTATAAAGTTTTTCTCTGACTTACTATGTCGCTTGTTTTAACCGAGTTGTGAATCAGGGGCTGCATGTATTGTATGTTCTTTGTTAACAAAATACGAGCGTGGTTTATCTAAGTTTTACAATGATTATGTTGTGTTTGCCCGAGTATAGCTTTTTGAGGTGAACGATTTTTATTAAGTTCCTATCGATCAACTCGGCGTAGACTACATAGTCAAGTAAAGCTAATGATAACTAAGGAAAACCAGGAACTCAGCTGCATTGTACATATATTTACACATATCTTTACAAAAGCTTTATATACACCGACTACATAATGGTTTGTTCTTACATTCCTAGGTCCTTTGCGATCGCCTCTACAGTCGGCGTCGCCTAGGGTAGATCAACTTGGTCATGGCAAGGGTTTGGGCCACGCCAACAACAACGCGCTCATCTGAGTACTTTTCAAGATACTCGGGGCATTGCTAAGGCGCGCCTGCACCTGGGAGACTGTACTAGAGCTGGTCCCAACATGGTGAGGATCCATAATGTCGAGGAGCCCTTTCATGGATTCGGCAAGAACCTCTCATGACTCCTTGACGACTTTAATTTCCTCTACAAAGGCTTGGAATTGGGTTTGGGTATTGGCTCTCGAAGCTGCTCAGATTCATCGACAAGTATACTTGTTAGCCACAACTGCAGTCAGAGTAACAAAAGGATTGGTTAAGGTTATTGTCAGAGGGAAGGCTTACTTGCATAGTCAGCCTCTACTTTGGCTTTGGCCTTCTCCAGTTCAGCTTTAGCCTTTCCAACTTTCTTCAGCTCAAGTTCCTATTTTTTTTCTCCTCTGTCTAGGTCTTCAACTTGGCTTCGAGGGTTGTATATCAGAATAGTCAAGAACTCGAGATTACAGTCAGGACTCAACCGGGCAGTCGGGAAACAACAAAGCTGGAGAAATATACTTGGGATTTATTCGGCAAGACAAATACAAGAGACTTACTTCTAATCTTTTCGGCTAGAGCCCACTTTTCATCCCTGAGCTGGTCAACTGCTCCCTTTAGCCAAGTCTCCCTCTCCTGACTAGACCGTTCCAGGTCGGCCTTGGCAACCTGGAGCTGGCCCAATCGTCGGAGATGGGGGGTGAGCTAGGCCAAGACCTTGTTCACTCTTTCTAAGCGATCAACTATCTTTTGCTTGGAGCAAAAATAGAACAAAACAGAGTCAAGAGGTAGAGAACCGATACAAGGAAGATTGCCAAGGACTCAATATGGCTAGTGTCATACCTGGACTCCCCAGGATACGGCGATTGCGGCACGAAGAAGAACTTCACGCTCCCTCTCTGCTGCCTCCTCATCATGCTTGTAGCTTTCCGTGACTCCTTCAGGGGATACCCAATGGAATGTTCTCGGGAACTTATGGGGAGGGGCTTCAAGTTTGGGGAGATCCACTTCATCTGAAGACGACGACGATATGGATGGTGACAAGGTCCTGGCTCCTGACTCGGCAGCTGCTGGGGCCGCAAGGACTCGCTCAGGGGCTGAGCAATAGCTTCAGTACTCGCCCCTTGGTCAACCGGCACTAGCAGTCCTGCTGTCGAGACAGCTTCCATTTCTGCAACTGAGGAAGTCATCAGCTCAGCAGATGAGCTTGTTGGTGTTGGCTCGACTAGGGCTGGCTCGGCAACAGGAGCAGTCAGCATAGTCTTCTTGAGATCTATGTTTACTTGCCTCCTGCACAATGAGTCAAATATCAAGACATTACTACATTGATCAAGATTTTCAGAAGATTCAAGATTGCTTACCTCTTGCAGGTCTTGAACTTCCATGAGGGGGCTCTAGATGTCGGCGGTGGAGAGCTGCTAGCTACCAGGCTAGTCGGTGGTGGCGCTTTTCTCTTGGTTGGCCTAGTCTCTACGACGGCCGACTGGGGCGTCGAAGCACTTGGTGGCACCGCTCTTTGGCTCAACATTGCTGATCTTCTACTCGGCGGCGCCAGCCTTGGGCTTGATGTTGCTGTGCCTGGTGGTTTTGGTCTCGGGCTTGGAGACAATGGCCTTGGACTCGGCGGCCTGGGAGCTACGTTGGCGGTGTCTTTTATCTTCAGGCTCCCGACAGCAGTACTTGGCCTGCTAGCTCTCTTCTTGCCCGAGTCTTTGACAGGTTTCTTCCCAACTCTCTTGGAGCTAGGCTGGGCAGCAGAAGGACTCAATGGTCTTTTCTTTGATTTGGCAGCCGATAGAGTTTGGGAGTCATCATCAAATTCCTCACATTCCTACAAGTGATTCAAGCAACATACATCATACATTGCACAGCAATCCATGATACACATCTACAAACATTCATCATAGATGGATAGCGAGTTGACATCAGCATTTCGATATTACCTCTGGATGAGGCCTTTTCTGGCTGTAAGCCACAGTGGCGTGCTCTGCATCTTCTGTCTTGACCACCCCGTTGGCGAAAAAGCTGAGCAAGATATTAGTCACCTTGTGCTTGTTGGTCAAATCTACGTATTCTCGGCTAGGATCATCTTTGCCCTCGTAATCCCAACCGAAATGGCTTCTCAACTTCAGGGGCCTAATACAGCAGTTCAGGAAGCATCTGGCCACCTAGGGACCAGTCAATCCAGTACTCTTCAACTTGTCAATTCTATCAATCAATAGATATACTTGGCCCATCTCCTCAAAACTTGCCACAGACGACCAGCTGGGCAAGACCACCAGAGACAAACCAGTAAAAAGGGGTAGACGAGGTTCAAGATCAAAGTAATAGAACCATTCTCTATGCTAGCCCTTAAGGGAGGTTTTCAGAGGAACATGAAGATAGATCTTTTTCATTTCGTTCCTAAGCTGGAGACCGGCTCCCCCTATCACTTGGACTTTGTGTTTGGAGGGCTGAGGTTTGATGTGGAATAGATATCTAAACAGATTGAAATGGGGCTTCACACCCAGAAAGCATTCACACAGAGTTGCAAGGATAGATATTTGCAAAATGGAGTTGGGATTCAGATTCACCAACTCTAGTTCATAGAAGGAAAGAAGTTGGCGAAGAAAGTCCGAAGAAGGAAGAGCAAGACCCCAGTCAAAGAAAGAGACGAAGACTACAATCTCACCAGAATGGGGCTCTGGAATTGATTCCCCCTTAGCCAGACGCCAATGGATTACTTCATGGCACTGCAATCTCAGCAACTTCTCCAGATATTTCAACATAGTCGAGCCACAATCTGATGTCAGCCAGGTCTCAGCAGACACCTCCAGGATTTCCAAAGCTCTCGACATGGCTAGAGGCGAGGAGATTTGGGTGAAATGCTATTTGGAGCTTGGATTTGATGCAGTGGAGCGCAATCGCCTGAGTTTTGAGTGGGAAGTGCTAACAATGGCGAACCCTAGCGAGGCAAGGTGCAAAATTTTGGTGCGGAAGATGGAAGATGAAGCGATTGGTGGATTAGAGAAGATGAGAGCCTATGCTGATACATGGGCTTGGGCCTACAAATTTGGTACTGGGTCTACAGTAGCACGCTCTATTTGGGCCGCTCGCTGGCTGTGTTAAAATCACAGCGCTGATGCTACTCACAGAAACCGATTAAATAATCAGATATGCTTCATGCTAAGCCAACAGCCGGGTGTATACATTCGGGTATCTGCATTATTTACCAGGTATTGAGGATATATCCTTATAAGGATCGATAGCTGGTCTTCATTAAAATTGGGGATGCTGGTATCTCTCCAGTACACCTGATCACATATTGGGTTAAAATCCATAAAGTGGTACTCGGCTTACAAGCTTAGCCATTATTTGCCATGAGCAAAAATCATTCCAGTTGACATGACACTGAAGAGTGTCATATACTAGTAGTACACTACTCGAGAAAGACTACAAGGTTAAAGATCTTTGACTTTATGTTTAATTGTTTCACAATTAAGCACAAAGTCGGGGCCTATACCTAATATGTGCGCCTATTTGGTGCACACTATTCATATTTCAACATGGAGCCCTTCATAGCCTCACTGCCAGCTGACATGAAGCAGGACTCAGGAAGAAGAAGCACTCGGACAAAGAGTACTCGGGAGCAATGCACTCGGGAATTCTTCACCGTGGAGGATGAGCACTCAGCATTAGCTGTGACTCAACTATGAAGATCTCAGGGGCTGCTGTGGAGGCCATGGGCCCTGGGTACCTCATGACAAGCTATTGGGCCACTTGGACAGAGGATGGGCCTAGCCTTGCAATTAGGGATACAATATAACTCGGTATACTTAACCTTGTACGACAGGGAAAATACAGTCCTAGTCAGGCACGTTGTACTCCTAGAAGGAGATCCCTTGGTCGTAGTCCGATTGGGACTCCTACTTTGTAACCCTGTCCCCCAGTATATAAGGGGAGGCAGGGCGCCCCCTGAGGGTAGAGAAGCAGAAGATCACCACGATCACCATCATACATCCTCAAAGGAATACACCACAACTGGACGTACGGTATTACCTCATCAAAAGGTTCTCCGAGAAGCGCAATTCGATCCCAATGATCAAGGACAAGGTCGTCATCGCCGCCTTCCACAAGGGAGTCAAGGATGCCCTGTTCATCGCAAAATTCACTCGGAAGCCGCCAGCCACCGTCAGGGCTCTCTTTGATATGGCGAATAAATACGCCGACTCGGCCAAAGCGGTCGTAGAGGCCCTCAACAAGAAGAAAGAGTCCTGACAGAAGGACCAAAAGGCCAAAGCCGACAATGAGCCATCACAGAACAAATCTGGTAGCCGCAAGTGGAAGTCGGACAACGAGGTGGCCAACATGGAGCGGACCCGGTTGCGACCCCCGAAGAACAACAAGTACCAGAAGGTTATGAACAGGCCTTGCCCCTTCCACCCCAAGGGAAAACACACAGCCAAGGATTGCTTCATGCTCAAGAAGTTTTCTTTCGAGCAGGCATCATCATCTAGCGCCGACAAGGACAAAGACAAGCCAGATTCGGGCTCGGCCGACAATTTTCAAGATCCCCAGGCCGAGCTCAACCATATCTTCAGAGGGCCATATGCGTATGAGTCCAAAACAAAGCAGAATTACGGCACGTGACGTCAACGCGGTCTCTATAGCAGACGCCCCCCAGTATTTGCGCTAGTCAGAGATGTCGATCACATTCAACAGCGTAGATCATCTAGATCGGGTTTCACACACGGGACGCTACCCACTTGTCCTAGGCAAGGTTGTCAAAAATGTCAAGCTGAAGAAGGTCCACATAGATGGAGGCAGTGCACTCAACATTCTGTTCGCCAAGACTCTCAATGAGATGAAGATTCCTTGTTTAGAATTGCGGCCAAGTACGGCGCCCTTCCACAGGATAATTCCCGGCCTGTCTTCAACCCCCCTCGGACAGATAACCTTGGCGGTCACCTTCGGCACACGGGATAACTTCCGCATAGAAAACATCTGCCTCGAGGTCGCCGACTTTGAGACCGCGTACCATGCAATACTCAGACGATCGACGCTCGCCAAATTCATGGCGATACCACACTGTACCTACATGGTTCTCAAGATGCCCAGGCCAGTCGGAGTTCTCTCCCTCCGCAGCAACGTCAAGGAAGCCTTCACCTGCGACAAGGAGAGCTGTGAATTGGCTCAATTGCAAGGGGCGGCAGTTAGACGCAACAGCATTCGGCAAGCCGTCACAGCTGAAGTCGAGGATGACCAAGTTCTGGTGAAAAAGCAGCAAAGTCGGGAATTTCAGCCGGACTCTGACACGAAGAAGATCCCCCTGGACCCTTCCGACCCCTCCAAGACTGCTCTAGTCGGTACCGGACTTGACCCCAAATAGGAAGACGCTCTCGTCACCTTCCTTCAAGCCAACAAAGATATCTTCGCATGGAAACCGTCCATGCATGTCGGGAGTACCAAGGGAGGTGATCGAGCACGCCCTCAATGTCAAGATAGACGCCAAGCTAGTCAAGCAACGGCTACGGCGCTTCGCACAGGACCAAAAGGATGCTATTCGGGAGGAGATCACCAAGCTCCTCGTAGCCGGGTTCATCAAAAGTTACCAGCAGTACTATTGGCAAAACCCAGTTTTGGTCCGGAAGAAAACGGTAAATGGTGCATGTGCAGTCAACTACACCGATCTAAACAATGAGCGTGCCCCAAGATCCGTTTGGTCTACCGAGAAAGATCAGGTGGTGGATCAACCGCAGGGTGCGAACTTCTCAGCTTGTCAGCCCTTCATAGCCTCGCAGCCAGCTGACATGAAGCAGGACTCGAAAGAAACGCACTCGGACAAAAGAGTACTCGGGAGCAATGCACTCGGCAATCTTCACCGTGAGGATGAGCACCAGCATCAGCTGTGACTCAATCAAACATGAAAGGTCTCAGGGTACTGTGGGTGCCATGGGCCCCGGGTACCGCATGACAAGCATGTGGGCCACTCGGATAGAGAATGGGCCTGGCCTGTAAATTAGGATAATGTAATCCCTAGCAGACTTTGCTTTATGATGAGGAAACACAGTCCTAGTTGGGTCGTTATATCTCAAGAGAAGATCCCTGGCCGTAATCCGGTTGGACTTCTTACTTGTAACCCAGTCTCCCGCAGTATATAAGGGGGAGGCAAGGCGCCCCTGAGGTGCAGGTTGAGTTGGTTCACCAGAATCACCACCATACATCCTCAAAGGAATACCACACAAACTGGACGTAGGGTATTACCTTACATCGAGGGCCTGAAACTAGTATAAAATCTCCCTGTGTTCCTTGCAGATCCATGCCGAGTTTCCATCCGCCTAAGTAGCCCAATATCATATTGCCGTGTTAAAAAACATCAACAGTTGGCGCTAGTAAAGGGTTATCGGAGATCAACATCTACAAGTCTCGATGGATCCAACAACCGGAGTCGACGGTGGCAAATTCTCCTCGGAGATACAATTCCATTTTGGAAGCCTCGATTCGTCGTCGACATGTTCGGCAATCTCACCTTGGCCACGTAGACCGAGATCCAACCAGCCCGAGAATCAGCCGACTCCACGCCAATCGTCCACACGATGCTGCACGACCTATCATCGACTTCTGCGGCAATCTTCCACTTGCCCGGGGCTTGGACAAACTAACTCTTCATTAATCAGTTTCGACTCGGACTCGGTCTTCGAGCGGCCGAGATCGGCTAAGGAAGGAGGAGATCAATCAACCTCCCGTTCGGCTGACTCGGCAACGCCACGGATATCTTCAACACATCCATACACACACAAACCCGGTCCTCTGGAGTCAAACTCGGATACGGCCCCAGAGCGTGTCGAGATCGATTTAGGGAGGTTAGAGTTATAATCACCCCCATCAATTATTCTGACTTCGACTCTTAGTTGGATTCCGACTCTCAGTCGGACTCCGACTCTAATCGGACAGCAGTCGGCAAGACTTTCCTCCGCCACGAGAGAATCTTCATGGCATCCAAAGGCTCACTCCTACTCAGGAATCACGCCCGATACACGAGCAACAAGAAGAGGAGCCTGCCGATTTGTGAGAACAACAGGAGGAAGAAGCAAACGCTGCACGCCCACATTACGAGTCTACGCAGGGCTGGGCGACCGCCAGCACAATCCTCAAACCCGAGTCAGCGACATGAGTCTTCATTACTCCTCAACAGAACATCGTGGTTCGCTACATTCACCTGGATACACTCAGTTCGGGCTTGATCACGTCAGGCCAACCTCCAGTACGATTGCAAGGATAAAACCATGCCTTTACCGCTGCTTGCATTGTAAGTGTCAGCAGACAACAGTCAGGCGATACCCTCAACACCGACCAAGCGGTCGGCATCCCAACGGTAAGCCTCGTCCCACTCAAAGCGACGAGCGAGGCGGCTCTAGTCAGCCAAAAGCACAACACGGAGTCAGCCAAAAAACAACGTCCCCCACTCGGCAACCCCAACAACGGCAACATCACAAGAGCAGCGTCAAAGCAACCATCGGACAATCAGGATCATCCCAGGCCAATATGGCGTGACCTTTGCAGGACATCAACGCTCGGTGCCGACGAGAGGAAGACGAGCAACGCCGATCGGCGGAAGACCGCCAGAAAGAGCGCATCAGCCTCCGACGGGCTTTTTGCGCCGTGTAGCGGAGCCGAAGCCACTCTAAACCGATGAAGCGTACACCGGCTTCACCCAGGAGCTACAACAGGCTCGACTTGGCCGTCGGGTTTCAAGCCTACAGGCATACGAAAATACAACGCCAAGACCAATCCCAAGTCTTGTCAGGTCTACACTCTGGCAATCAGCAGCTGGAGGAATCACAAAAAGTCATGGGCTAACTACTCCCAGTCGCTTTAGAGCCGACTCGGCGAGGACATGGCTAACGAGACTTCCCAAGCAATCAATTGGCTCCTGGGAAAACTCTGGAACACTTCATCGTCAACTTCCAGGGAAGATACGAGAGGCATCTCGAGACGTACTTATAATCAGTTGCGATCAATGGAAGAACGCTTCTCTTCGTGCTTCATCAAGAGGTTCTCTGAAAAGAAGAATTCAACTCCGAAGATCAAGGATGAGGTAATCATCACCGCTTTGAAAGAGTCAAGACACCTCGTTCATGCGCCAAATTCACTTAGAAAGCCTCCCAACTCTGTCAAGCTTTATTCGACATGGGAACAAGTACACACCGACTCGGCTGACGCCTGTTGCTGAGGCCCTCGATGACAAGAAGGCACCTGAAAAAGAACGGAGGGCAGCGACGACGGGGGCGGTCCGACTAAAGTTGGGCCGTCAGTAAATGCAAGTCAGACGGCTCATTGTGGCTAGGTCCGGTTACACAACGTCTTTGACTTCAACAAACCTAAAAG